>JAVJAQ010003279.1:0-215479 GCA_032362365.1 Zygogramma bicolorata | reverse complement strand
GGACAGAATAGTTTTCAACATAAAACAGAAGTGTTCAAAAAATTACGCTGTGGCTTTTACATTTTGAAATTCAGCTGCATTGAAGTGATCCTCGTTATTTATGAAATTCATCATTATGAACATATTTACGGATGGTAAATTGTTTGATGGTGCTTTCAAAAACCCGTCTAACGGCATTTCATGATAGCAAAACACAAAAACAACGCTGCAACTGTGAAAAAACTGTCATCATTTGAGTTCTGATCTTACGACCAATCCGGCTTTTACTTGATTTCATAGATTTCAACTTACTTTCAATTTCATATTATTGAAAAATAAAAAGATTTATTGCTTTGCATTCCGTTTAGGCTTCAATGTTTATATTTTACTACATGATTACAAGAAATTTCATTGTTTTAATCCTAATGACAGCACACCGGGAACAAATATACTATTTACATCTGTATATGAATATCCAACGTCTTTTTGAATTATATGACTTTATAATGGCTATCGTTAGTTTTTTTCTTCAAACTAATGGTTGTTTATTTTTTGAAACGTTATTTATTATGGGCTCACCGATCCTCAGACGTAAACGTAACTGAACTATATTTTTCATAAAATAGACAAAAAATAAGTGAATGTTAACATCATACCAAAAATGAATTTCTTCATTAAGAGATTTGCCCTTTGCTTCTGGACTAAAAATTGGCAGTGCATCTGTCACTTTCAAAATTCTGAATGTAAAGTCGCAATCAGTTTCGGGCATCATATTGATAGTCATCCCTCGTTTCATCTACAAAAAACAAACATCAAATATTCCAGCATGATCGAGAACGATGAGCACGATGAATTCGTACTGTGCGACGAATCCTCAGACGTCAACGAGAAAAAATTTGCCGAACTAATTGGCCACGTTGAAGATATTGTCGTGAACGAAAACTTCGTTGGGATGCTCGAAGAGTTTTTGGAGAAGGCGATGGGTCAGAGAAATCTTGACGTCGATCTAGACTTGTACGGCAATTATGTAACCACAGTGAAGAAGTACATCGAAGAGCAGCTGCAAAAAAGAGTGAAGTGCTTCGAAATGACGGTTTTCGAAGAAGAACTGAGGCGAAGAGAGAGTGAAATCGGTTCGGATATTCTCGAGCTACTATCGTCTTTCAGAAATTTTCAAGCCTTTAAACAATTTGTACTTGATTACAGGGAAGCGAGAGAGAAATGTATAGATTTTGCTAGAGCTGCAGTGTCAGTTTCACACTATCAGTTATAAAAGAATTTTTAAAAAGATGATTAAACGATGTTTTTCTTGAGTGTGTTCTACTAGTGAGCAACAACATTTTAACGAAGAGTCTTCCAGTGAATTACCCGAAATTTTCTGAAGGTTCGTATTTTGAGGAGCTGAAAACAAACTTTTTTGCGCAATATATACGATCGAAACATACATGTTTTTATTATTTATAACGGTTTCTCCTACACCTCATTTCATGTTCTTCCTGCTGTGCACGATACTCCATTTATCCTGAGACTATACTTTTCAAAATTTCTGGTCAAGTCTGTTAATGAAAAATTGGTGTAATAGGGAAAAGCATTGTTGAAGAAATTCAAGGGGTATGTGAGGCAAGTGAAAACGTGTGTTTCTGTAATTTTCTAGTGCGAATCATAAATGGGATGACTTTTCCTGAATTTTAGAGGGGCCTGAGTTCTGAAAAAAAAAATTTCGAACCAAGGTGCTGTAGTTCAACCGAATCTTCATACAACCTCTTTTTCGGAGGGTACATCAGAGAACGAACTTCCATGCGACTTATGACTTTTCAAAACACCTGTGATATATAATACTATTCAGTGGTATTAGTTCACAACTAACGGCGAGAAATTATTTATTTCTTCCGCCAATGTATTGGATTTTGGTTCAATAAACATTTCAAAACTTTCGTAAACAATATGACTTTTGACCTCATGAAATCTCATGACATCCAGAATGATGACTAGTAAATTTTCTCAATGTTAAGTAATCGTTAATTGGCCAGAAAGAAACCATATTTTCTATATTTTCACCAAAAACAAAAAACAATTACCCCTAAATTCAAGATTTTGGTAGAACTCCGTTAATCGGGCTCCACCTCGAGAATAAAAATTTTTGGTGAAACTTGCGTATTTTGGCCTCCTAGACAAAAAATTCAAATGGAATTTTTGGGGCTCTCAACTAGTTTCGGAGATACGGCCCCCAGAGACAGAAAAACGGGGTTTTACGCCTATGTTTGTTTCTCAGCCTCCTTATTTCTATCAGCACGAAATACACATTGTATACCACCTCCTTCATTACTTCCCAACTGAATTATAAGCATTTTCCCATTTTTAACTATAAGACTCTAAAAAATAAATCGTCAAAAGAAATTTAGCGAAAAAGTAGAATGCGCATCGCGATGCGCGTTCTACCGTTTTGCTAATCTCGCGAATTCCTGTAACGATTTACATTTTAGAGTTTTGTAGTAAAAATGCCTATAATTCGGTTGAAAAGTGATGAAGAAGGTGGAATCAGTCGTATATATTGTGCTGATAGAAAGAAGGAGACTGAGAAACAAACATAGGCGTAAAACCCCGTTTTTCGGTCTTTGGGGGGGCGTATCTCCGAAACTAGTTGAGTGCCCCAAAAATTTCATTTGAATTTTTTGTTCAGGAGACCAAAAGACGTAGGTTCCACCAAATTTTTTTCTTTATTTTCGAGGCGGAGCCCGATTACCGGAGTTTTACGAAAATTGTTCCCAATATATTAGCCCTGTGTTCTATTCCATGGGAGTTTTCTACACCAACGAGAGAGATCTTCTAGTGGTGATTGATTCACAGCTCTGCTCAATTTCCTATTCTCAAAAGAGTTTACTCAAAAAGACCATGAAATTTTGGGACTTTTTTCAGTTGTTGCTCAATATCTCGATGAAGGAACGGTCTTAATGGTATGGTCATTCTATCCACTTTGAAAATAAACTGAATTTGCTACAATTTGGAACTGGGGCCAGCTAGGAGTAGGTCATTTTTCCCAAAATGTGACTTTTTTTGAAATGGTCACTTATTTTGTGAAGAATCTTCTGAAATACGCATCCCACGTCAAATATTTTGTGAAAAGGAATTGTAGTGTATTCAATTAGCTTTTATTTTAGACACAGCGGTGCCCAAAAACAAAAAATCGAAAATAGTCATAGGTGGGTTTTCGGGGGAAATGCAAATAAATCGTTCCCACGTATTTTTATTGTTTATCGACGAACATACCTTCTGTAAGAACAAATTACATTTACACAAATGAAAACTAATATAATTCATGCAGGTACTGTATTTTGATTGGAAAATCACGCCTTTCTTCAGAGCTTAGATGGCCCGTGCTTGGGCTCGCATGAAGTTGATGTCTCGATGACTGTGATGGATGCCTCGAGAAGCGCCCAGCCTGTAGTCGGGTCATTGTAATCGTCCGAGCATATCAGCTATAAATTCGGAATGTTTCTGCATAAATTGCGACCTCAAGACTGACAGATGACTGTGTAGTGGAGCCCAGACTTTCTGCACGTGCAGCTGCCAGAGCACCATTTCTTCTAGTTACAGATAAAAGGACAGAAGGTCGGTGTTCATGGTGGTGGGGATAGAGGTGAGTCCGTGAGAAGACAGCTTCCACCCCCAATCAGTGGGATTCAAGTTGATTGCATGCTGGCCTGCCGCATCTTCCGGTGTTGGCAAAGGGGCAAGGTTTATGCTCGTTGAAGTGACAAACATCTTATACCTCAGGAAATCCAAAGTATCCTTCGCGATGTCACCCTCTCACAAAGTACTTGATGCTTACTTGCCCCACGCCAAGTGGAGTCTGGCCGATGAAAGACCTCCACTTGCTCAGCAGTTGCTTCACTCTTGCTCAGGAGTGTGGTGATTCTGGTCTTTCCTTGCCCAACGGTGCTGAGGTGGTATCGTACCCGGTGAACGCGTGGATGAATAGTATCATCTATAGTGATCGCTGGGAGTCCTGATGGTTGTAGGAAATTGTAGAATAGAGACAGAAACCAGCTCCGCCGTTCATACTTTTCTGAATTTAGACGTTTGTATCTTCAGCGCCTAAATCATTGGAAAGAACGAGTAGGTCTACATCTTCTTCCACTATGGCGACTAGATCGGTTACTGCTCTTTCTGAAAGCGCCGTCATGACAATATTTCGACCAGCATCTTCTTCAGCAACAGTCACTTCTACTTCTATTAGGAGTCTCTTGTTGTTTTCATTGCCCAATACCTAATAGCTTTGACAATTTGAATCGCTGTGGATCATAGAAATTACAACTAATGGACTGGCTCCGAAAGAGAGAGAGAGAAAGAGAGAGGACTGCGGAATGAGCAAAGTGAAATAATTCAAATATAACCTCTAAAAGTGAATTCCCTCCTCAATGTAGCAGATAAAGAGGGGTTGAGAAGGATAGAGTTATTCAAGTATAGAATTATCATTTTCTCTTTCACAATAACACTTCAATGTGCATATCCTTTCTCTCTCTAATGTATTCCGCATCGTGTTGTGTGGAAATTAAAGGCAGTCCATTAATTGTAATGTCTATTTTGTGAATTCATCGTCAGTCAGTTTGTAGCTGGAATGAGTTGCATAGCAGTGGAATCGTTCCGCTGTTTTGATGTTTATTGGTAGCACCTCCGAGGTAGCCATCAGAAACGATGGAGAAGTTTTTAGTTGATATAACGCGTCAAGTATGCTCTGCCAAGACTGACGTGACAGTTCCGTTGTCACTTCTTATACAGGGTGTTATTTAAGTACGTGGCCAAACTTGAAGGGGTGATTCTTTGAGTGATTCTAAGACGAAAAGTTCATATGAACATAGGTCCGGTAATGCTTCTTTTTCAAGATACAGGGTGTCAAAATTTTTAAAAGAAATCGTTTTTTTCGTAAATATCTTAATAACCCTTCAAACCGATTTTATTGAAATTTGGCAGTGTTATTGAAGGTCGTAAAGGGCTAATTTAACCCTAACTATATCAAAATTATCATGTCCAGTGGCGTCCCAGAAGGCACTGTAACCAATATTTTTGACAGAAAAAATGTGCGCCACTGATTTTTTTGCAATTTTTGTATTTGTTTCACATTGAGCAACTAAAATTACAACTTCATTGCACATCCCTGTGACAACACAATAAAACATTTCAACTACTAAACCATCAAAAACTGGGGTCTTACTAATATTTTTTCATATTAATACTCTATTCTAGTCTTAGAATTTTCTATCAAAATTAATGCAATGAAAAAACAAAAAATATGTATGTATGAATTGCAGCACTTGCCTTCGGCTCTTGGCTTCGGCTCGTGCTGCAAAATGGGCTGGCTCATTGTTGTCCATGGACATGCAATAAAGACATTTTTATTTATGATTAAACAATTAATATTACATGGAAGTCATCTTTTAATTTTTTTCGCTCATTTTAACTGTTTTCGATGAAACAAATAATGTTGTTATGTATTACTACAGTGTTTTGAAACTAAAGTAAGAGGGCCATGGAAGGAAAAAGAAATGTTCAAACAAATTTAACCTCATAACTGTCACAAATTGAAACGGTACATACGTAATTATTTGATAGTAATTATTGAAAGTGTTTTCAAGAGTTTTGAGATATAAAATTTGTTACTGATATCTGAAAATGGTTCGGTTTACAAACTCGGAAATGGCCGATATGCATTTTGTCTATGGAATGGCCCAAGGCAATTCTAGAGCGGCTAGACGCATTTATCAAGAAAGATATCCTCATCGAAATGTTCCAAAAAGACAAACATTTGTGAGAATACATGAAAGGCTGTGCGAATCAGGCACCTTTCAAAGGTCGGCTGCTCTTATTGGGAGACCTGCAACGGTAAGAACAGTGGAGCTGGAGGAAGAAGTTTTACATGAAGTTGAGCGTTGCCCCGATACAAGCACACGCAAAATTGCACAACAATTTAACATTTCTCACTTTACTGTATGGAAGATTTTGAAAGATTACCAACTGTATCCTTACCACATACAGCGTGTTCAAGCGTTATTTCCTGCGGATTTTCCCAAGCGAGTTGTTTATACTACGTGGCTTTTGCAACAACAGGTTGCATCTCCGACATTTTTATCCAGTTTATTATTTACCGATGAAGCGTGTTTTTCCCACAATTCAATTATGAACTTTCATAACAACCATATCTGGGCAGAAGAAAATCCCCATGCGGTTATAGAAAATAATTATCAACAGCAGTTTTCCGTGAATGTATGGGTTGATATTGTTGGCGATTATCTCATTGGACCTCATTTTTTACCCCCGAGATTAAATGGTCAAGAGTATCGTCATTTTTTGGAATTTGTGTTACCTGTACTACTAGAAATTGTCCCACTGGCAGTAAGAGGAGCAATGTGGTTCATGCACGATGGGGCTCCACCTCACTTCAGCATAGTAGCACGTCAATTTCTGGATGAAACTTATGGAGAAAACTGGATCGGTCGCGCAGGTCCACAGTCATGGCCGCCCAGGTCACCGGATTTAAATCCCTTGGATTTTTTCCTTTGGGGACATTTAAAGTCCCTTGTTTATAAAACTCCAGTCAACACTGAAGAAGAATTAATCCAACGAATACGGGATTCATGTGATCAGATAAGACATACGCCGGAAATATTTCAACGTGTTCGGGAATCGATGTTAAGACGAGTTAATGCTTGCATTGAAGTTGAAGGAGGACATTTTGAGCAACTATTGTAAGTTTTGTGTTAGTTATTATTGAATGTATTCTTAGAGAAAAAAATTGCCTAGGTACCATTTTTGTTTACGTGCATGTGGTTGTAATAAAGGGTGTTTCTTGTTTGATGTTTTTTTGACATTTCCGGCGTTACCACTATGCACGCACTGGCCAAATGAAACAAACAATTTTTAAGCATAACAGATTCACCTGTAATCATTAAAAACCCTATAAAAAAAAATTTTTTATTGTGTTGTGCCAGGGACGTGCAATGAAGTGATTTTTGTTTTTTCTCAAAAACAAAGCAAGATACGAAAAAAATTCTAGATATGAAAAAGTTGTAATTTTAGTTGCTCAATGTGAAACAAATACAAAAGTTGCAAAAAAATCAGTGGCGCACATTTTTTCTGTCAAAAATATTGGTTACAGTGCCTTCCGGGACGCCACTGGACATGATAATTTTGATAAAGTTAGGGTTAAATTAGCCCTTTACGACCTTCAATAACACTTCCAAATTTCAATAAAATCGGTTTGACGGGTTATTAAGATATTTACGAAAAAAACGATTTCTTTTAAAAATTTTGACACCCTGTATCTTGAAAACGAAGCATTACCGGACCTATGTTTATATGAACTTTTCGTCTTAGAATCACTCAAAGAATCTCCCCTTCAAGTTTGGCCACGTACTCAAATAACACCCTGTATACGAGATTCTTGTTTGCTCGAATCACGATAACGTCGAGATATGGTCATTTTTTATAAAAGAATGAAACTTCGAGACCGTTTTTCTAGAATTAACTAGAATAAGACAATTTCGTAACCAAAGTAGGTATATTTATTGAATTTACTGAATCTCGCAACTATATGAACGAATCTTGCGCAAATACAACCCAAGGTAATATATTCAAGAAAATTGTCACCAATATACCCACTATATTTTTCGCACCCCTCGATCAGTTAAAAGCGTTATCTTGTGATCTTCCCGATGGGGAATACGAGTAAAGTGGAGTGTAATTTCAGCGTTTAGATCTTGAAGATAAAAATCGACGCCTCATGCCACGATCGTCACACATCAAACATAAGTAGCTTAGCGTCAATGGAATGGAGGGCTATTAATCTAAAATCATTCATTTGAGCAGGGTAACGAGGATCAAAGTGGCCAAGCACACGTTTTACAATTTGTTTTTAATGCAACCAACGGACTACTTCATGACTATTTTTTTATTAATTAGGTTGAAGCCGGTAATTGTTTCATGGCCCAAGTAGAACATTATATTTGATAAAGTCCGAGTTCAGGTTGAATCAATATAGATATATAATATGTAAATGAATAAAATCGATGTTGAACTAATAGAGATTGATACTGAAAATTTCACACCTCTACTTCTCAATCAATGAGATGCCTCAATTTCGACTAGTTACCATGGCAACTGAAAGTTTTAGCATTTGGTGTACCTAAGTTGACATTATTTTTTATTCAACAAAATATGGTAGATATACCTGGATTGGAATTATTTCGAAATTGCGTCATGTAACTTGTAAAAATATATTTCTTCCACCTTAAATTAACTAAAATTATCAAAGTGCGATAAACTGGGCTGGTACCCATCTGAGTTACAGCATTTGTACAGGGAAGAACGAAAAATAGAATTTTTCCTATTTTTCGTTCTCCCCTGTACACTGTTCGGAAATTTGAAATTTTGAAAACTCATATGCAAGTATTTTGCAATACACCGATTTTTATGGGGAATAAAATTTTCTGACAAATCGATAATAAAACTATTTTCAATATGATGGAAATTTTTGAATCTCACAGTATATAGTTTGAATCATATTTTGATAGGCAAGCCATTTTATAGGTATTCTTCCATTTATAACGCCCTATAAAAAGTATGTTTCATCCGGTAAACAAATGGGTGAAGGTCGATCTCTAATTCGTCTCTTGGACTACAACTAGCTGTTTCTGGCTTTGACCTTCATCAGCTTTGGGTTGGGATTTCCTATCGAAGACAAATTGTGATAGATGACCAGGAAATTCAACATGAATCGTGCCTCAAAGGCAAGCGGCAGTAGCGACACATGAATAGAACCACCTAGCGGTGTAACATTCTAAGAAAATGCTGTCATAATTTTTCGTCAGTGGTGACAGTTTGTTACGTCAACTGACAACTGCGTTTGCGCTAGTTTGCAGAAATAATGACAAGCACTCGCAGGGTGTTATCGAAAATTGAATCCACAAATATATTTGAGATGATACAAATAGAAAATGAAATAATCGCTTTGAAGCAGAAGTAATCAGAATGATAAGTAGATTATCTATATGAGGATTTTGCAAACCCACAGCTTAGCTGATGGAGGCCAAAGTCAGAAACAGTAAGTTGTCTTATATATATATATATATATATATATATATATATATATATATATATATATATATATATATATATATATATATATATATATATATATATATATATATATATACTGTAAAATTAGAATGTTGATTGGTGGTGTTGCAGTCTCATAGTACACCCCCTTTGTTATTACTAATAATGTATATGCTCACAAAGAAACACTTTTTGTCCTAATAGAAGATTGTTAATAACTTCCGGAAATGACATGAACTTTTTCAACTTTTGATTCTCAAATGAAAAGCCCTGTGTGTTATTGAATTTTCGAAATCTACACAACTTCCTGATTCCAGTGATATCTCATACATAATATTTGAATAACGGATTGGAACACATGGTTCTGTCCGGTGGCCTGCAAGATCCCCCGACATAACCCCTCGAGACGTCCTCGGGTTGTCGGGGAAGCTGTTATGAAAAAAATTTTTTTGGCATTTCGATACACTGTTATTGATAGTTTGGTACTCAAAACATTACATGATATCGTGTCGATTACAGAAATAAAAGAAAAATTCCACAATTTATTATACATTCAGGTTCACACGTAAGGGGAGTCATGTAAGGTTCAAAGAACAGCGCATGAATCAAGGGACAGGAGATAAGAATTAACATTAACTATACATTTTTGAAGTTTTTAAGCCTCAGGAAAAATCTCCCTTGGCAAGGAGTTCTGAAATTTAGCTGTACTTTTGAAAAAAGATCTCTGAGCGTCTGAGAAGTAACCTTTCTTTTATCTTGAAAACTGATCCGCTCTTTCGAGCCCTCACCAACGACATAATGGCGATTTTTCCGCTACCTCTTCTCGACACATTCACAGCTAGACGGAGATCCTAAAAATAAGTCTCTTTCATCCCCCACAATCGCGGCGATCTACCCCTACACATCCACTCAATCTCGGCTTTTATCCCGCACAAAAGTGAGATAATGCGTTATTGGCCGCACAAAGAACGACACCACTTGCCCGGATTGTGTCACTTAGAAAGTTTGCGAAGGAAAATGTGTTGGAATATATTGAGATGATGATGTGCTGGGTATAGTACCGAGTGATCGATGAAAGAAGCCGACAAACTTATTCATACAGTTTGTCACCCTTCGAATGAAGAGGCATGTATATGTCTGGTTTCTTCAAGAACATGTTTCATACAAATCGATGTGACATATTTTTGAAGTGTCGCGTTCGACTGCTGTACAAGAATTGCCACTCCTTGGATTTCTTTCCTGACTTCCTAGGTTTCGTCGGTTATCTCTTCGTCGAATAACAGTCGACCTTTTTGGATTTTTGGGACAATTGGACAAATCCTTTCTTCTGCCCTTCTTGCTTTTAGTTTCTTGTTTTTTCAAGTATTTTTTGAACCCATTTTTAAAAACTATTGCTGTTCATGGTGATTTATTTCTTTAGTTGCTGAAGTAACTGATGCTGATTTGTTTCACTACTTTTGTCGTAATATTCACCCCAAGTATTAACTACACAGCCAATAAGAATCCTTCTGAACGTCCTTGTTTGAAGCTACTCCCACCCAAGCAATGTTCCTGGAGTTTTAGAAAATAACAAGTACAATCGGCAACTTCTAACCATTCAATTCTGTTAAATGCGATAATAAATCTTACCACTTTTGCCTCTTCTGGAGAAGAGGTAGATACTACAACGATTCCATTTTTTCTGGAATATTACTCGAGCAATGAGCCATTATTTCCTTCCAGAGAGATCCGTTTTCTCAAAGTCATCTGGCATTTTTTTGGGATTGGTTACCGCTATCAGGAAAACGTTGGCGTGCTAGCTCCCGATTTTCCCTCAATATCGTTTGAGAGTTAGCTTAGTGGCCTCACAGCAATTCCTCTGAGGGATGCATTTCTTTCGAAGTAATAGCCAAGACGGCTGCGGCTGATCATCCCAAACGCTCCCAGACACCTCCTGTTGTTGCTGGTTCAGATTTGCAGACGCCTCCTGTGGTCGTTGGTTCAGATCTGGCTCGAAGGACCGAATTGTATAATCGAAAGCATAGAGACTGATTGAAACAAAATAATTGAACAAAATAACTATGAGACGGGTTTTACTTTTCAACTCACATTGACAATATTTATAAGAATTAACAATAACGACTATACAGAGTGTTGCGGGTACAGAATTCTTAACATTTGTCCTTTTCGAAAAGAACTGATCCCATCATGCCGATCACTACCATGACAAGGCAGTCATCTATCTCAAAACTACACAACCAGCGATACCACTTCGAGAAAAAACTACGGGAAATCCATGATACATGGATTTCTATTGACTGCACATCTAGCCAGCTCCCACTTCCAGATAGATTATAATTATTGAAGTTCCTGGGGGCCAATTCTTTGATCTCGACAGTTGATGGCTTGATACCTCCAAGAAACTCAAGTCTCTAAGCTAGTAGACACCCTATATATCCGTTGAAGTAAATTACGGAATTTCATCACACATTTTGCTGTAGTTTCAGTTGTTTCCTCTATGAAGATGGTATTTTTACATTCACAGTGGTGCCCATAGAACACGCAGAAGAGTCATAGAAATCGTCAAGTGGCAATGTCGCGGTGACGCTGGAGAGCTGTTCAATTTGTTTTGCTCATGGGTCGTTTTTGACTAGGTGGTGACTCATTGGTGAGAAAACAGTTCCTTTTTTGTTTCAGTATGTTCTGAATTTGTCTTTCTTTCAAACTCAGAGATTCACTTGAATTAAAACTGCACTACAAACAACTATTACGGATAGTTCGTCAAATAATGAAATGGTGAAAGTCTGGTGTTGTATAATTGCTTTTTTGTACCGGTTGAACTTGAGTTACGCTGAGGATCGAAACCACCGAACCCAAAAATTTCTTTAAATTGCAGTTGGCGCTCAGGAAGAATGATATGACAGAAAACTAATGCAAATTATAGATAGATAGATAGATAGATAGATAGATTCATTTATTTGACTATTTTTCATACATTTCTGCACAATTGTAGCAAGTCAACAAACACGAGTGAAACATCGTTAAAATATAGTTATAAAAGAAAATTAAAATAGGTTAGCGTCAATCAACATACACAATAGATAAAATGTAAAAATAAATTATGTTTTCACATAATATTAAAACGGACATGAGGAAACTGGTGCCAAGGTCAGCCTGCTTCATTCAACGTATCCGAAGTCTCAGGAAATGCATACTCATAGTATTCCTCAGGGGAGTAAAAACAATGGTTTCGAAAAAACGTTTTTAGTTTAAATTTGAAAGTCTGCAGTGGGAGAACTTTCAAATACTCAGGCAGTTTATTATACAGTTTTAGGTCTAACGAATTAATCTTTGATCTATTCAATCTAAAGCGTTGGCATCTCAATAGGTTACTGTGTGCGTTGCGTAGTTATGACAATCCGAATTTTTATAGAGTGTTTTTTTTGTTATGGATTTCAAGTAAGGTATGATAAATGTAAGAACATGGAAGAGACATTATTTTATATGTTGTGAAGAGATGTCGACAGGAGTCACGTCTGTCAGCACCTGAGAGAATTCGGATGGCTTTTTTCTGTAAAATGAAGATTTTATTGGCTTGAGATGATGCTCCCCAGAAAATCACAGAATAAGAGATATGAGTATGGAAAAGTGAATAATATGCTACTTTGAGTGCTTCAGGGTTAATTAATGGTTTTATTCTACGGAGCATAAAAATAACGCTTGACAACTTTTTGCATAAGTAATCTACGTGATTAACCCATGACAACTTATCATCTATGTGAACACCCAATAGTTTCACGTCCGAACCCTGTGTGATGTCAGAATGCGAAGACACAATGAGAGATTGAGTTTTATTTTCATTCAATTTAAGTTTATTTGAGTCAAACCATTTCTTTGTCTCAGCGATGCTTTGATTGCCAAGTATTTCTAATTTATTCAAATCTTTATCAGAATTAATTATAGTGGTATCGTCGGCAAAGAGAATTCATTTGGTCGGTTGGAGAAAATTCTGCAGGTCATTTATGTATATTATGAAGAGCAGTGGACCCAAGACCGATCCTTGGGGTACACCAAAGCTCATATATTCCAATTCGGACTTCATACCGTTAATATAAACTATCTGTTTCCTTTCGCTTAAGTAGGAATTGAACGGGTCAAGGGCAATACCTCTAACTCCATAATGGCAAAGTTTTTTTTAATAAAGTATCATGAGATACACAATCAAATGCTTTTGTGAGATCACACAGGGTAAGGTTAGTATGGTTTCCTTCCTCAAATGCATCTACCGCGTCTGATATAACGTTCAAGATTGCTTTGGTTGTTGAACTCTGTCTGCGGAATCCGAATTGTGAGCTATCGAAAATGGATTTTTTTTCAAAATAATTGTATAGTTGTTTTTTCATAAATATTTCAATTAATTTACCTGGTAGAGGTATGATGGAAATTGGTCGAAAATTGTCTAAGCAGTCTGTGCCTTCCCTTTTCGGTAATGGTACCACTTTTGATATTTTGAATGAGTCGGGAAAAACCCCGGTGCTGAGACACAGATTGATAATAGCTGTGAGTGGGGGAGTGAGTATTTCCACATTTTTTTTGAACAATCTGCTGGACAAATCATATATGTCAGTAGCTGAGGAATTTTTCAAGGACATAATAGCCTCGTGGACTTCATTTTCGACAACTGGGGCCAGAAAAAAAGAGCAGCTAGGTGATGGTAGATTTTCCATGATACTCAGAGGGTCAAAATTGCCATCTGGAAGAGTAGATATTATTTCTTTGGCAATATTGCAGAAATACCGATTGAAAATATCGGGTTTCAGACTATGATCGATTATAGTAGCACTAAATTTGTTTCTCTCATAATTGATCAGCTTCCAGCAAGCCTTTGAGAAATTGTTTGAATTTAGGAGAAATCGCTCGTAAGATTCTTTCTTCGTTCTGATCAAAGTGTTTTTATACTCTTTCTTTAAATTTTTGTAGACTGGTAGTCAGTAGGACTATTTGTAGACTTGCAGACACTGCTGATGACAGATAGATTATCTCTCATGGATCTCAAGTCAGCATTAAACCATCTAACTGGTGGTTCAAAACTTTCGCGAAATTTTTTGAAAGGAAAATGTTCATTTAAATGGTGGGTCAATATATCAATAAACTTTGCAGCCACAATGTTGGCATTTTCACTTTCTAGAAAGAACCAATTTTCCATTTGCAGAGCTCTATTAAAGGAAATATTTTGATTCTGGCCAAAAGAACGTTTGAAAATGGCTTTTGATGGTTTTGCTGAAATATCATGGAAAATGAGAAACTGTCCCAGATGATCCGAAAGGCAGGGATCTACTATATCGGAGAAACATTTATCTGTATCAATATTGGTGACAATGTTGTCTATACATGTAGATGAAGTAGAGGTTATTCGAGTGTCTTTATTTATTGTTATTAGAAGACCATATGATTCAAAAATATTTATCAAGTCATTCAAGTGAGGTGTGATCGAATTGAAATTTACATTAAAATCGCCAGCCAGAACACATTTCTTGCTATGCGTTAAGACTTTATCCAACAAATTGTCCAAGTTAGTGGGGAATCGATTGAAAATATTCATATTATATCATATTCCCCTTCGAGAGCTTTCCTTCGAGTTTCAACTCTCTTCCAATTTTTGGGTCAATTCGGGCCCTTGTAAAGTAATAATTGGAGTGAAACAAAATATAATGATTCATGTAATATACGTATATACGCTCCTTATCTTTCGATTAACACTAATATTCATTCAATTATTATATGATATAAGTAAAACAATCATTGATTTGAGATTTGAGGGGTCAATTTCCAATGGCAATTCTTATTTATTGCCGATCCAGCTAGAACCAAACAAAATATACGACCGTAGCACCGAGCGCATTGTTCGCAACATAAATTTTCAAATAACAAACATGAATAGTAATTGCTTTATTATGTTTATCAGAATTAGGAGCAAACAAAGAAAGCATCCCTTTCTACTAAAAACTCAATAAAAGAGGATCATTGGTGTAGTAATGGGACCCAATCGAATGCTAATAAAGAGTCACTTAACCCGAGGGTGGGTCGCTGTGTTCAGTACATAAACCCGACATGAGTTGCAGAGGCGTACCACTTGTTCATACTTGGGGAGCAGAGATAAACTCATTTGACTTCATCGTAGAAGGCTTATTTCCTTGTAGGTTGAAACTTGGAACGATAGGTTCGGCATTCACAATATATGTTCGTTAACAGTGCAAATGATGATTTGTCATTATTCAACCTTATGGAATATTAACACATAACTCAGAGAAAAAAGGTCCAAATGGAAATACTCGAGATATAATGAGCACAGAAATAAAAAGCGAAAACCGTTGACATTATTCATATTGACTTTATCAAACGATCACAGTTACTACTAATAATTGGTCGGTGTGGCCAAGCGGTATGAGACGCGGTCCTTTTATTCGATGTTGCTTTTTAACTGCTGATTCAATCCGCGGTAGGGGTAATACCAATCCTGGTAGGTAGGATATCTGGATTGAATTCTTCAACCGACTTGGTAGCACTGTGGGTTTTTCTAGGTTTCCCTACAGCTGCATCAGCAAGTGCGCCACCGTGAAAGTCAGTAAGACGCCCCAGAGTGCTTCGGCACCCAAAATGATTATCTGACCCTTGCTTGTACAAGGCTCTGCCTTCTGGGTGCACTCGTAATTCAAATCATCTTTCGAACAATCTGTTCAGGCCAGTCTCAAATTACCTACACAGTAGGTTTCGACTGGCACCTATCAGAAAACAACTACTCCCCTGGCTAATACCACGAAGGGCATTGAATTATATCCGACCGGTGCCAGTGTAGGTTTCTTCACAGAAGTAAATCCTGCATTTGCTTTCGTCGATACAAATGAAGAAACCGATTTTCAATTATAGGGACGGACACACTTGCAGACCGGTTTCGGGCTATTTGGCCACTCGTCAGTGCAAGGCAGTGCCATCATCAACATAAAGTCGATGACTTCCCATAATTAAAAATCAAAATCCTTCAGAGTATCAAGCCCCGACCAAAGCTGATGCGATCAACGAAGTTATTGCGCCATCTACCAATGGACGAGGTATTCCAAAAGCAAACCGAATTCGCCCATTCCTCCTGCGAGGAAAATGTAAAAACATTTGACATAGTCAGTGGGCATACTTGAAGACTGGCGTTAAATCAAATCAACTTTCGAACAATCTGTTCAGGCCAGCCTACTGTGTAGGTAATTTGAGACTGGCCTGAACAGATTGTTCGAAAGATGATTTGATTTAACGTCAGTCTTCAAGTATGCCCACTTGGCTAATTGGTTTACTCCAAAGCCAAAAAAAAAACAATCACACACAAGTATGCCCACTGACTATGTCAAATGCACTCGTAATTTTTTAGCAGAAGGAAGATTATGAAATAAAAAAAATTAAATAATTGTTTACATTCTAACTTCATCCCTCTTATTAACTTTCCTTGTGGTCCAAGGGTTTCAACATGACACTGAAACTGATATGAATGATTTTTGACACAGAGGCAGTTTTTGAGGAGTACTTTGAGACAAAAAAAAGTATTCTGCACGCGAGCACTTATGGAAGTGGAGAAAATTCAGGGAAAATAATGTATAGGAAAAATCTTGTGGAGCGTATTTTTTTCACAAAAAGTTTCGACAAGTTTTTTTCAAAAATTACTTTGTGTGAAAGAAAATGGGCTATAATTGATAATTCATATTTCCGCATGAACAACTTGAGTTATCATAAGATTTACCATGACGCTCGACTAAAATATCTGTATCTGCCTTGTTTTTAGTCGAAAATTCAGTAGGTAGACGGTATTTAGAAACATGGGTATTTTTGTGAGAGAATTGAGCTTGATGAAAGATATACAAATACCTATCAACAGAGAGTTTTTATAAACATTTTTGATTCTATTTATTTCATAGAAGTTGTGATTTCTATTTTTGATTCGGAAAAAAATAGCCAAAAAATAATTCATTAGACGGTATTTGGATGAAAAGCCGCCAAAAATTGAACGGCAAAAAACAACGAAATAATGAAAGTAATAAAATAGGTTATTGTTGAAATTTTCATAAGACTGAATTGGTTATCACAAGAAATAATTATTTGAAGCAGCCATAAGGAAATGACTCCGCGTGTGGCTATGGCTTCTCAATCGATCTCTCAAAATATTCGACATTACAACATAATCTCGAACAATTTACATCAAAACAGTGATATAAAATTAAATGTCAGCACAGAAGAATACATACACATAAAATTTCAGGTCACAACCCCTGAAATGGGCCAGGGTAAGTTTGCAATTATTCATTTCAATTATTTTTGAGGTCGATGATTTGATGTAAGTATGAGCATTCGTGAATGCATATCCAATTTTTTATTTCTGATTTATACAGAAGCCAGAAATTTATACAATAATAGGTTCGTAGTTTCTCTAGATAATTTTCCCTGAGGGGTGAAATAAGCTCTATCTGTATACCAGGTATGGGCAAGGTTTTCAAGTTCCATAAGAATTTCAGTAACAAGACCAATCACTAACATGCCATGAGATAAACCAGCTTTAGAAGTATTCAGATGAGATGCAGCAATATTAGGGATTTCTTCAAAGATATTTCCTTCCGAAAGATGATTCAGAAGCAATTAAATCATTATTATTTCCTTTTATAAATGAAACAATCCATTTTGGAACGAATATTCGATAACCGACGCCACTGGTCTAGCTTTTATACTGTAATTGCTGTTCCGAACTGTCGTATCCGAGTTATAAAGCCTCTCTGATAGATCTGCACACATCGCTGATTCTCTATGGTCGACCCGAAGCTTTGCTTTATTCACTCAATGCTAAACTAACTGCTTTACACTGAAAGCCTAATTCGAAACGCGTAATTCACACTTACGAGTGTTTTTCACGGTTTCCGTTCTCTTTGTTGCAGTCCGATGATACGGGGGACGGAATATATTAGAATGTCTTCATAAACTGAACATCAACAGAAATAAACGATAAGATTGCGGATCCTTATGATTGATACTGTATCAATTTTTTTCCTCCTGAAGATGCTAACCTTGTTAGCGAAACATGCGTCGAGTGCAAAAATATCAGTTTGAATTCAGGATAATTGATCTCTAGGCAAAGTTTCAATCAACAGTTATCACAAACAATTTCTGAGATGCATCGAATATAAAAAACTGAACGATATGCTCTTGAGATTAGAAAAATCAAAACAATCTCAGATGGTGAGAAAGTGAATGAACCCAGATAACATTTTCTTATTTTATATTCCTCACCCTTAGGGCAAGGGACCGCTACTGTTCTTGGGATCCAGAGAACTCCAAGGCGACTTGGTGATTTGATAGTACAATTCAACTGTTGGGAAACCCGGAAAGGGAAAATATCACAAACGAAGAGAAAGATAACTTCATGATGAATCAAGTATAAAATATACAGAACATAAGAGAACACATAAAGACAACACTCTGTTTTTCAAACTGTGTATTTGAAGCTGTTGAATCAAACGCCTGAATGATATACACGTAACTATCAACAGAGAGTATTTGCAAAAAAAATATTTCACTTCTTTCATAGAAGTTGAAATTTATATTCTTTGATTCGAAGAAATAAGACAAAAATCAATTCGAGGAATATATTGATATGGTTTGCATCCACTATAATCGTGATTTCTGTCCGGTAGATCTGTCTGAGTGGTTAACGGTGCCTCTTCATTCCATAGCTCATTTGTGATTTCAAATAAAAAACACGACATCGTGTGATTTTCAATTATTGAGAGTTCTCAAAAAACCCTTGCACATTCACTATATAATAGCTTCGTCAGAACCACGTCTGAAAAAATATCTCACAGTGAAAATGAGTAGCGGTTTGCAAACTTTCTATTGAAAATCACTATTGAAGCTGTTGAAGAAACACATTTGCTAGAGAAAATATCTTGTTCAGTTGTTGTTATGGACGACAGTACTCTTCAAACTACTTTCTCTTCCAGAGTCCACATACCAGATTGAAAAACAAAAATTCAGACAAGCATTATCGTCAATAGCATCAACGACGACTCGGTGAAAATAATACAATTGGGAAACCCAGGCATGTTTCATCTCAAAGAAAGCTTGATCTATCTTTATCTAGTCTTCAGATATCAGGAGTACCTATTCCTACGAAGTCAAGTATCTCGATGCTTGGAATTACGATCAGCAATAATCTCTCACGGAAAACTTATGTGGGATCGATCGCCAAGGCTGTTTCCCAGAAGCATGGATGTCTATTTTGTGCGAAGAAATACTCAACTCCCCCTTAGCTCCTAATGATCTACAAGGCACAGACACAGCCTTTGGAAAATAGTACTCATATATGGTGCTCGGCAACAAAAGATTCATTGAAGCTTCTTGAATGTATTCAAAGTTAAGCAATCCGTCTTGTTGGTGATTCTTCCCTCACAGAATCGCTCAGTTCGTTGGAGCATCGTAGAAGAGTCGAAGACTTGTCTCTATTTTATACATATTTTCACGGCCGATTCTTTTCTGAATTGTCGTCAATCGTTTTACCCCTGGCAGTATCTACACGGATGACCCGACGAGTACAGAATTCTCTCCCCTTTGTTGTGGGCTTGGAGACCTGTCGAACCTCTTTTGTTCGGAGATCTTTTTTCAATAGAGCAGCTGAACTTTGGAACTCCTGACCAAGACCTGCGGCTTACAAACTTCGGAATTTTAAAGTTAATGCTAATTCGTATCTTCTGACCCTCGATTCACGCGATGTTCTTTGAAAATCACAAAGCTTTCCTTTTGTGTGAATCTGTACATAAAAAACAATGAAACGTTTTTTGAAGTCATTTCAATCAGTTAATCATTTATCGATTGATGAATAATTGATGTAATTAATCCACAAGTATTTATTCAACATCATCCATTGCACAGTGTTGCACACGATATTTTCAATGTTATTTTATTGACTTTACGGTTTCTTTAGATCATATATAACTTTCCGAAGCCATAACAAAAAGTGTTATAAAAAATGCAAACTCCATACTCGTGGGGAATGACTTTCATTCCTTGATCGTTAAACAATGTACTATTTATAGCAAGAGGTGATTCACCCAATATCGAAATGTTAAAATGGTGAGAAAGAAAAAAGCATTTCGCCATGTCTGCCATGATAGTTCCTTCAATCGGAGATTTTTTCTTTTTTGGAATTTTTCCATACACTACTGTACCATAATGATTATCAATTGCGGAGATATAGGGAGGAATAGTCAGGTTCAACGGTTTTTTTCTTGAGTACAGTGTCTATGGCCTGATAGTACAAAATTTTTCAAAAGAAATTGATCCAGTTCCAAAGCATCAGCCAGTAGAATAGAATGTAGGCTTTCACGGGCGGTGTTGATACATCACAAGTTTTAAGGACTTGAGGGTGGTGTCCTGGAATTTTGAGTTCCGGAGCTTTCGGCTGCATTTGCAGCAGCCATCTCATTAGTCTATGAATAATTAGTCATAGTAGTCTCACAGAAAGGAGTTCAACTTAGACCACGCCGCTGAAGATGGCTACCGCAGATGCAGCCGAAAGCTCCGGATTTCAAGATTCCAGGACACGGCCCTCGAGCCCGAAAAACTATCGATGTGGCCAAGAGAATCGTTTGTTCCTTGACAACTGGTATCGGTACACTTGGAACAGGGTTGAATGGAGTTTCTACAACTAGCTCTAAAACAGTTTTATTTAACGTGAATCTCAAGATAAAAAATATTTCATAATATTCACAGGATATCAGTTAATCATTGCTCAAGATAAAAATTCTCTCAGAGAATAGCATATTTAGTTATTTCAAAGTCATACAGACTCTTTCGAACACAGAGATAAAATATATACATGCAGTAAATCAACTTTTTCTTTCAAAGGATTCTCTACCTTCATCTCGGAAACACGAAGAGTAGAAAGGGGCAAGGGGTGGTTTTTGCGTATTCTCGTCACATCGCCGCGCCGGGGTCTACTTAAAGCCTTACATTTACACATGCATATTTATAAACATTATCTTCTATTACGGAGGACGGAGGAGTGTAAAGTATACTGAAAGCAGTGCTTCCGGGCGCCGTGAGAGCTTTTATAGCTCAGTTTTACTGTATAAGTAATATAAAAGCAGCCGATTTGCAGCTCCCCATAAATATTTAGCCTTAATTCTGAAAGCGTTTCCGAGGCACACGTTATATATTCATAATTTACTCCTGGCTCTCTTTGCACACCTCTCTGAAGGATGATGTTCCGGGGTGGGTTGGTGGGAAAGCCCTTTAGGCCCTTGTCACGAATGAAACATTTGAAGGGGAATTCGAATCACATTTTGTAGAGAATTGTTTCAATGGTGACTGGGATCGAAAATTGAAAAGTTTGAGATGGAATAATTATATGCATACGTGCATAAGTGCACAATACTTTGTAAGTATAAATTTAACAAAAATATTAAAAACTTTGTTCTGTGAGATTTAATTTTGGAAAAGTTTCCTCCACACATTCCACTAGAAGATAGCTTCGATATAGGTTGCCTTACAGCCGATTGCACCGACTTTTTGTTATGAGAGCATCAAGCGAATAAGCCATTAAAGGTCAGTGCACGCACTACAGCGATTGCACCATAGTTCAAGACCATTATTCAACACCCATCAATGAACCCTCTCCTAACTTAAAAAATTCCTTTGTTAATGGTCTCATAACAAAAAGTTGGTGCAATCGTCTGTTAATCTCCAAACATAAAAGAGGTTGTTATACGAGATGTACTCATTTCATGTGGTATCAGTATTGGCTGGTCAATAAATGATAATAGTGGAAGCCAGAGTCTCATTCTAGATACGGAATTGTAACATGCTCAAAAAACATTTGAAGTTATGCATTCCTTTGCTCTTCAAATATTATTAATAATGAAATCGATTAAACCTACGTAATGTGAAATTCCAACAAATAGAAATTACAACTTCTTTGAAAGGAGTAAAATCAAAAAAATTTACAAACACTCTCTGAATCATTCTCTGTGATTTTGATCCATATATTCTGTTAATTTTCTGTTGAGGATTGTGGAAAGGAGAATGGAAACAAATGCCGTTCACTTGCTGCATCCTTCTTTAGAGGGACACCCAGAGATGGTCGTTATGTATGCACGGTTCAAAATTAAACCATTAAAAATTGTTTGAAGGTATATGATTCCTCATAAATATTCGAAGAGCTTCGGTTATTCGAAGAATAAGAACTGATGTGCTTGATTAACTACAATTTACTATTTTGAACTTTCACGAAGTAAATAAATATAGGTAGGTAAGCGTCTAAGATTTGAATTATTTGAACGTCATTCCATTTGTTTTTGAAATAAATATTTTCGAGCAAAATGTTCTCGAATGTTTCTGGAAATTATATGATGTTGAATTCTTTGGAACTTGGATGACACCACTGTTAAAAAAATCCAATCGTATCTACTCGTAAAACTTTCGACGACATTTGAAAAAAGACTAAAGTTCCACCGTAGCAAGAAGCTCCACTTCCACAATCGGAAGGAAAAACGATATTATTTTCTTCTCATATTTTATGACAGAGTCACATTCTAGGCAAACCGCTATCGCTTCCCTTTCATTTTGTGCTCACAGAGTTCCGCTGCATCGAAACAATATCAAATACAGAGACACATTCTAATGTTTTTCTTCATAAGCAAACAAAACTACTGAAAGAATACTTATTCGTTGTTTCTGATTATCAAATTGTATAATATTAACACCGACCCATCTCGTGAAAGTACCCAACCGAAGCGTATCGAATCGATTGAATTGCAAATATTCATCCCACTTTCCATTGTGAGCTTAACCAAATTTGATCTCGTTGATCACTAACAAGCCATATGGTCAGTTACTGTACCCAGATTCATGCTAATTTAAAATTGATAAAAATCAGTGAATTTTATCAGCGCGTATTCAAATGCACCCTCTAATGGAGGGAATGCCAACATTATGTCGCCTAGTGTAAAATTACAAAAGGGTGTAAGTACACATATCAGCGGGTAGATGAAAATCATTGGCATATGCGTTTGGGCACATATTTTTTTCAGTACTTTATTGAATACTATTTTAAAAATTTATTTCAAGGGGTCCGATGACTGTAGGGATATATAGGGAAGAGAAACATTGATCAATGTAAGGAATGACCAAATGATATATAATTTACATGAACACGCTCGGCAATCTTCCAAAACTAAAATTGACGTCTACAACGATAAAAGGAGTTCTATCGAAGGATTTTTGTGAACAAGTTGATAATATAGTTATTTGAAAAAACATTTCACATTTCACTAATATCATTTCCACTTTCTCGAAGGAAATATCTGATGCAAGTATTGAGATTTCTATTATAATAATGAAACTTTATATTTCAAGGAAGGATGAAGATATTTTAACAAAATATCGGGAACATAGCATAGAATAATACCAATATATGAAACAAAAGATAGTAAAGTGAGTAAATGAGTAACTCACTTATTTCAACAATATTTTAAGTTCAAAGAAATATTGACCTCAGTTATAACAAAAACTGCTCAAAATATAAGCACTCCTCAGAGTTCTCCCAACAAATCAAGGTGTTTTATTTCCAACGTTTGAAAAACAACTTTCCTTGCTGAAAGTCCCATACATATGCTACCGGCCAAACCCGATTTCAGGATAAACTAGTTTGGTGTAGGCTAAACTAATTCGTCCTACATGCAATGGGATAAACTGGTATAGCCTAGGCTAAGCTGGTTCGTCCTAAGCCCCCTAGGATGATAGGTCAAACAAGTTAATCATGTTAAAAAAGCATACACTCTTTAGGTTATATTAGGTTAGGTTAAGTTAGGTTAGATGAATTGGCTGAACCGTTTTCGTCTTGCGATTCTAACTTGCCGCCTAAGTATCACTCAATTCATTAAGCTGAGTCTGATATCAACTTTGTTTCGAGTGCAAAAATAAATTCCAATTCAATGAAAATGTTTTTTTTTTCAATCAGGATCAACTAAGGTCACGTTGAAATCAATTTTTTTTTAGGAGCCGAAATTAGGTCGCTAATTCACAATTTCTTTTCCATTCGTGAGATGAGTGATCCCGTGAAGCCAGCAAATGGAGAATCTGCTCAACTCCAACTCAACTCTCTTCGAAAATAAATGAAGTGAATATCGTGATTGACCTGATTTCAGGTATTGTATTATCCTTCAATTGATCAATTCAATGCATGAGTATCAGACCAGTAGCTCCTGAAAAATCATTGTATGATTATTCTCCGCCATATTATTAGTATAATTGGTAGTTCAAATTCAGTACAGAAGGCACGTAACTGTCGAGGTCTGTCAGTGGAATATTAGTGTGACCTTGTAGTGAAAATGTTCTCCCAACATTCTGTAAGAACAAGTTTGTCAAGCCAGACAGGTATAAAAAATGTTATTTATACTTAACTATCTATCAGGTCATTTTCGAGATGAATACAATCTATAACATAAGTACATACCATTATCAGGGATTATATTCGCAGCAATTACTTTTTGACATGTCTCACTGTTGACTGTTTTCTGCGATTGGTGTTTCGATGAAAGTTCAACTGACTTCATTTAATGGAGTTGGAGAGCATCAAACGGTGATTAAATATTGTACCTATCTATGAATCTTAATCCTACTAATTTCTTATATTTGTACTGAAATTGTTAGATTCGTAATTGAAACAATATTTTCGAAATAATTTTGAGAAATCAATTAGCATTTCTGTTGTCGTACATTTGTAACAATTGAATATTGTGTTATGAGAAAGAATTAGGAATGGCGAGCTTCGAAATTGACAAACGACATATAATGCTGGAGTGTATAAACTCAGTTGAACTGAAAGCTGAAAATTTTAAATTGGTTTGTGAGCGTTCCTTGATTGACGTTCAGAACTAGTAAAGTGTTCTGTGATCTTTAAATGTTTCATTCGACATTTGATTCTCTCTCTTGTGCTTGTGCTAATTGATTGGAAAAAATGCTTTATACGACACAAACTTCCAATTTTCGCGGTTAATAATCCTTTTTTGAACTAATACCAACGTCAGAAAATAATATGCCTGATGCACATGCGTTAAGTTCATGGTTGTTAGCTCTTCTTAGTTGTTACTAATTTTTTTACTGCAGTGATTTCGGAGATTTACTGGGTAAAGTGAGTTTTTCGTAAATTATCAGCTTATTTCAGAGGATGAGCCTCTTTATTGAGATTGTATCACCTAAGCACCAGACCGAAAATATGCGTTTCACCAACTGAGTTGTCGATATAAACAGAAAAAAATATAGTGATGATGTATAGGAAAGTGACACCCAAAGTTTATTTCGAAATTCCACAATCAAGTCTGATAGATACCCATAAAAAATTGTATAAAACATACCGAGGCAGGAATGTGCATCCTTCATCTCGAGATGAGACCGTAGACCAAGGTGAACACTTTTCTCGATAGAGAAATGTTACTCTTGACGAAGTTCGTATACTGCTTCATACGCAAAAAGAATTCCGTAAAGAGAACAAGAAAGGAATATTTGCTAGATCAACTTCAAAACATTTTGTGTTCAAAGCAGGCATTACAAAGAGCTCCCAACCTGTGTCATCATTTTCACTTTTTTTGAATGTCATTCGCGTGAATATAGGTCAAAAATTATAGTTTTCTCACGAGGATTGCTACAAATGAGCAATGATGGGATTAAATATCAACTGCATTTCCGTCAAATGAATATGAACTAGCCCTTGGCGAGAGAGACCGACTTCAAAAAAGAGTTGGTGTGACTGATATAATGGCTGATGCGCCGGTAATGTTTCATTTCTGGAAAATGGTGTGAGGTAGTAGTTCGGTACTGAGATAGTCGGGGATATCTTTTCAATGTTACCAACTACGATAACGTGTACACGTAAGCGGAGCTCTGAACACTTCCCAAATTCCGATGAGAGGAAGCGCTCGGGAGATCGCCAAGTAGACGGTAATATTATAACACATGCTGACGTTTGTATACTGTTTGTTTCATTCATAATGATTCGAAATCATTCCGTTCAGTGAAATGCAAATTTGCAAGATCAATTTCAATACATTTTGTGTTACAAGTAGGCATACACCTAACGAATTTCATGACATGTCCACTATGTCAATACTATTATTTTTTCTAGAACGTCATTCGCCTATGTAGAGGTCAGAATGTTTCACAATTGAGTTCCTTCACTTTCAATAAATGTTTTTGGCATCAAGAACGTTGCATCAAGAACGTTGTTGCAAACAGCAGCACTGAAAAATTATCGCCATTTTTGACAATAAAAATGGACTTTCTTCGAGTGACAAGAGCGCTGAATCTTGTACTTGAGAAACGGTAACGTGCCTTTTTGGAAACAAGTCTGTGAGTCACTGAAGTTTGTGGTTTTCAAGGAAGAAACTGAGTGCCTGTAATTTCCTTTTAGTACTGAGATGAAATTGAAGTTGGAAGAGTCGTACCTGTTTTCAAAAAAGATAATCCCCATGTGGTTAACAATCATATGCCTGTCACAATAACATCGTATTTCTCTGGATTATTCGAATACACTCTGTTGAACAGACTTCTGAACTTTTCAAAGAGACATGGTATCTTTTCATCTGATTAACATGGATGTCATTGAGGTAGATCGACAGGTAGTGCAATAACAATGTTTCACGAGTACGTCCTGAAGTATGTTGAGGCTGCTAAGTGTCCTGTTAGGATCTTCTGCGATCTCAGCAAGGTGAATTATTGAAATAATTGAATGATTTCAGCATTTGGGGGGTCGCCTTACTCGCCCTATAATGGATTCAAAGTTTTTTGTATAAAAGTTACAATTTGTGTCAGTAAAATACACACACGGAAGCAATCTGAAAACTGTAAATTCATATTCTAGGTTTACATTTGGATTCTACTCTCTCATGGGTAACTCATATTGATCATGTTTAGGCTGGTGAGTGCCCTGTTGGGATCTTCTGCGATCTCAGCAAGGTATTTGACTATTCAGCATGATGAACTATTGAAATAATCAAATGATTTCAGCATTTGAGGGGTCGCCTTATTCGCCCTATAATGGATTCAAAGTTTCTTGTTCAAAAGTCACAGTTTGTGTCAGTAAAATACACACATGGAAACAATCTGAAAAATGTAAATTCAAATTCTAGGTTTACATGTAGATTTTACACTTTTATGGGCAACTCATTGATCATTTGAGAAAACAACTTTAACCAATCATTGGTGTATTGTATCCAATTAGAAACTATTTAGCACTGAAACATTTGAAGCACATATTTCGGATTGATATTTTCAAAACTGCTATATTTTATTTAAGCTTGGAAAATAACGAACAAATCGATATTGAGGCCCTTTGAAACCTTACAAATTAAAAGAATTAAATGTATTTTCAAATAAGATATCTTGGAACCTACCGTTTATATAAGCCGAGTGAGTTATTGAATTTTTATCAAATATTCAGGATGGAAATATGCTTATTTGTCCATTTCGCCTTGAAAAATAAAAAACACTCTATTCTTAAATTAACATTAATTCTGATATTCATAACTATGGTACTAGACAATCTTATGAGCTCAATTTGATCAGAGTCAACACAGAATTTGCAAAGAAACCCGTTCTCCATAATGGTGTTTACAATTTACCTTCTTATTTGAAGAGAGTTAAAGATCTTGTTAAATTCAAACCATAATTCAAAGATTATTGCTTAACTCAATAATGACATTTGATGCATGTGTCTATTTCTATAATTATCACTACTCTGATAAAGCTTTTGGAAAATATTTTTCGTCAATAATGGTTGGTATTTATTTTTTGAACTATTTTTATGTTGTATTACACTATTTATTATAGTATGTACTTATTATAAACAGTTGTGTTTCTTGGGATGTTTAGAGATAATAATAATGTAAAAACATGGGTGTATCACAGGGATCAGTTCTAGGACCAATACTTTTTCTACTTTATACTAACGACGTTGACAATACTGCACCGGATATACCGATAATACGATACGCCGATGATACCACTCTTATAATTTTAGATGAAAGAGACAACATGCTGGCAAATAAAGTAAAGATATTACTAATTCTCTGGTGAAGTCGTTTGAGATAAGGGGCCGTTCATAAAATACGTCTCACTAAAATCAGCTTTTTTTGACCCCCCCCCCCCATTGTCACGCTGTGTCACAGTTTCTGTGACCCCCCCTAGAAATTTTTCGTCACAAAAACTAAGACCCCCCCCCTGCTGAGTATGATAAATTCTAAATGATAGTGCACAAATTCTGAAAATTAAAAATATTCATTTATGGGTGGCCACAAATAATATACATATTTTACATAATCAGAATATTCAATGCTCAATAACACAATGAAATAGTAAAAAATCGCTTTATTTTGTTTCATTTGTAAAGTGAAATACAGTGTACTGTAACAAGATTAGTTCGCGTTCTTAATTGAAAATTCATTCGCAACGATGGAGTCACTATAGATTTAATCAAAAAATCTAACGAGTTCAGGAATTCGTTAGAAGATGTCGCACATGTCGATTTCTACCAAAATCTACTGAAGATTTCTTTCATAACAAAATTTTTCAATATTCGTCAGAAATCTACTAAAAAAGTAGATTTCTACCAAAAGTGGTCACGCTGGTTTCTAGCGCTCATGTCAAAAAATAATAAACGGCCCCCCTTGTCACATCTTGTCACACTCAGCCAGACCCCTCCCCCCCCCTCCTTGTATGCGAACGTATTTTATGAACGGCCCCTAAACTCTCTACGTTTTAACAGCTCTAAAACGAATATGATGAGATTTTACCATAGTCAGAAAAACTCTTTCTGTATTGAAATAAAAAAAAAAACACAGCTATTTCCACTGACTCAGAAAATATTACATTTTTGAATATCATTTTGGATAGCAACTTGAATTGGAAAAGTCATTGTTCTTCACTTAATTATTGGGAAGTTGAACTCTCCATGTTTCATGCTCAGAAGTTTGAAATCAATATCAACTTCTAAACAACTTTTGAACATTAATGATACTTAAGTCCCTAGCGAGCTGAGTATGGCATCTTATTTTGGAGAATGTCCCCCCACTATCGCCTGATGTATGTCAATTGTACAAAAAAAATTTGATACTGATTGAACGTTTACTTATAGGGAGCCAGCGCTATATGTTTTCAATAGTGAAAATAAATTTGTTTTGAACTCGCAAGTGCATCATCATGATACCAGACAATGTAATTTACCTCTCCGTAGATATAGTGTTTTTATGAATTCATCCTTTTACCTTATTTCTGGAATTTATGATAAATCACCAACAGTCATCACGATAAATATTTTCGAGCAGAACCTGAAGCGGTATCTTCAAACAAATAGGTACCCACTATAATTTAAATTAGTTTTTCTCCTATATCTCTATATTACCCGACTACTATTTTGTTGCTTTTGAACCGTTTTGTTGATGTTACCATTGGTACTGATTTCATGTGAAAACATTGTTATCAATTTCATTGTTTTGTATTCTGTAGTTTATTTTATGGCATTTGTATGGTGTTTGACGAATTTCATATGTATCTTGTACCTTAGAAAATGAAAGTAGAAAATGTGTAATAACTGTAATATCATGGCGAGGGTAACTCATTTTTTGTAACTGTGCTGGTGTGTACACGTTATCGGGGATCTGAGCACTTCATGAATACCTATGAGCAGAATGACGTTTGGAATGAAAGAAGGAGACGGAGTCTGGACAGTGCCAAAAGTTCGACAAAGTGTTTTGCCGTCTTCGTCTTCTTCCGAGTGAACAATTCGTCACTTTCCAAATCCGGACGACGCGAAGACAATCTGAGTTTTCTCGTCAGCGGGGTGATTATTAACAACCGAAAGATAAGACCGATTTCTTATTCGTTCTATTACGAAATCGCAAAGAGTGAATCGAAATCGTCCCAGCAGCACACACCTACCCTCAGTGACATAAGACGTTCGTCAACGGCCCTCTTCGATTAGCCGGCACCCGGCGTTATTCACATCGCGTCCGCATAAAAATCAAGGCAATCTCGTATCCGACACAGGCGACTTTGCGTTCGTGAAAAGTTAATTTACATGGGCGGGTGTGTTCGGAGGCGGCAGGTGATGAAGTAGTCGCGACGCCGTTTAGGATTGGTCGGGAACGGAAGGCGGATCGCACCATTGGCCGTTAGAAACGCTTACACGCTCCACCAGTTCGGGGCAAATCGTCGTCGGGGGATCACTGCACTTGCAAATCAGTCGGTTATGAGAGTCGGTTGAAAGGGAGCGATCGAGGTGCGACCGCTTTTGTTGTGCGCCGTTTCATATCTGTGGAACAGGCGTTAATATCCCCATCGACAACAATTTCACTCGAGATCATTTACCCCAAGGCCTATCTCAACATTATTTGCAAATGGTACTGATTGCCATTAATATCAGTATCACTACTTTCCTTCGGGTTTGAAGACCGTCGTTCTTTGGAATTTCTTCCTGTCGTGGCGAGTGGCTAGCTTCTTCAGAGGCTCACTCATCTTGACTATTATTCAAGAAGAGTAAGCCGAAGAAAAGTAGTGATACTGAAAACCTCGGCCGCGAAAGCCTTAACTATTTTGTCAATTATATCAGATTTCTATAAGGGTAATTATTCTATACCAGTGGTTCCCAAAGTTGTCTGGACTACAACCCATATAAAACAAGTTACAAGCCTCGAGACCCACCTCTAGGAAATTCCGCCGTTACCAATATAAATGAAGGGATTTTTTAAATAAAAAACAAAGATAAAATACAATTGTTAATGCTCAATCAAATAATTACATCATAAAGTTATTCGATTGGGAAAGATGAAATTGTTTCCAATCTCTTTCCATTACAGTTTTGACATAAACCTCAACTCGAATTACTTTCAATCTCAGTGACTTTGATATGTCGAATTGATTTCGGTATTCGCAGGGCCCACTAAAAATTCACTTGCGACCAGTGGGTCGCGACCCATAGATTGGAAAACCCTGTTCTATATAAAAAAACAATTTTTTCACCAAAGGTTCCATCTTTCGATAACGCTCGAAATAAAATCTCAGATTTCAGCCAAAAATGTACAAGTATCCCGAATTCAGTGAGCAGCACACTTGAAACTAACAGGAAAGCATTGAACACGATACAGAGAACAACTACCCTCTGGTCCATCATGTCATCTTTCGGACTTCACTGTCTCATTGCTACTCAGGAAAGTATATCTATATACGTCCTTAAATGTCAAATCACAATACAAAAAAACTGGGATGAATTGATATTTTCATATATTTTCATCACGTAAAGAGTTTTATCATTATGGAAACCAAAGGTCCGTATTGAAAATAAAGCATTCTCCTTTGGTACTGGCAAACGGAACAAACTCAGTTCTCAAAACTATTATTTCCAAATGACACGATTTTGATTTCACGTAATAGAAAAAATGGTTAGCATAGCTTGAAATATTGAAGAAAGAAATATCAGAGATTAATATGGAAATCTCAGTAATAATGTTAATATAATGATAATGTGCTTATTCAATTCAATATTCATTTACATCCACTGAAACAAAATTGTTCAGGAATTATTGGCAAAACACAGTTGACGATTATGTAGTAGTATTAGTACACGTGATTTATGGTATTTTATACCAATCGTCATCGACTTCTTCCGAAGTCCTTCAGCAAGTAAGCTTATTACTAACTCACTACGCCAAACCTCAGGAGCAGCACGATAGGGAGAATTTATCAAAGAAAAATCCCTGCCTGTTGTGGAATCGAACCCATGACCTTCGGATCGTGAGTGGGCTACGGAACCAAAGCACCAATAACTCCCTCGCCCACGAGCATATATATATATATGTTCGGCTAGGCTTCCGCAGTTAGAAATGTGCTGGCTGGAACTTCCGGTTGATCCGCGTCTGGAATGATTTTCTTGTCACCTCCAGTGATGATAGCTAGTGAGACAACTCAGACCCAGACGCAAGGTCACTCAGTCTTGAAAATGGCTCCGAAATGCCAGCCAGCATATATATATATATATATATATATATATATATATATATATATATATATATATATATATATATATATATATATATATATATATATATCCTAATTTTTCTGTAATATACTTATATGTTATGATTGTGAATCTTTGTCTGGATTTTCTTTGATATTTTTTTTATGAGTTTTAGGGTTGTTACAGATACGTTTCACGATGTAGATTGTGCATTTTTTATGGACAGTCAGAATAGATGGATTGATTTTTTTTTTCAATCATCCCCCAATAATAAAAGAGTGTGTTGCAAAACTCAGAAAATTATTGGGTATAATCAAAAAGGATTCGGGGGCTTTGAAGAATTCATGACAACAAGTCCATAAATGGAAGAATAAGAATGAACTCGATTTCAATAGTAAAGGGGATTGGTAAAAGCATTGTTCAAGTAACAGTTTTCCAGATATGAAAATCTTCTTGGATTTTTCGGAACCAGAGGTCGACAGAATTGTGAATCAATTTATTCAGGTATTTCAATTCATTGGCTTCGAATCACATTGAAAAAAAGTGTAAATTGACAGATTGAAAGTTGCAATTGCCAGATTCCATCTGCCAATTGACACATTCAATCTGAAAATTGACATATTAAAAGTCGCAATTGCCAGATTAAATCTGTCAATTGACACATTCAATCTGTCAGTTGACAGATTGAAAGTCGCAATTGCGAGATTTTTTTTTATTTTTGCAATGGCACTAATACGCCGTCCTACACTACACTCGGAATTCGAGGGTAAAAACGTCGGCTCCAGCATCCGGACAGGTGGACACGGGGTGACGCGGAGTAGGGCAGGCAGATCCAGTCGCGTATAGTGTCGAACAGGGCATTCAGGGATGGCAGGGAACTTCTAGTCCGGCCTAGAGCCATCGTGGTGGCTAGTCGTAATCGCGGATGGAAACCTAGCTATTTCTAGGCCTTATTTAAGGCAAACTTTGATCTATTTGAATTCTGGCACTGTCCGAACCAAGGTGCAAGAGGCGATCGGTGGCTCTGGTCGTGCTACCCAACCGCCGTTTGGATTTATCAGCGTCCGCAAGAACCCACGAGCTAGTCAGTCACATTTAATATAATTATTCGAGTATTAGCCGATCACGAATTCGCCATTTCATACATATTCAAATGCACGCATTTGTGGATAACAGCACAGAACCCTATGCCAGCTTATAGGATTAGTATTAATCCGCCGCCAGTTTTTGATCAGAGATACGTCGACTGTAAATGGAAATTCAGCTTTTATGCTGTTAGAAGTGATTTTTTAATAGACTATAGAATATTCGCTCGGACAATCCTGTTCAGTGAAAATTAAGCTTCATATAATACTTGATGGAACGCCATCTAACAAAAACATTCTGAAGTATTCATTATCTTAGAAATCAAGCAATCGGTTTTCGCCAGGTTTATCCGAAAGTTACCAGCTATGAGTGGATAATAAGGATTATTATGCATCCAAAGCAAACATTTCGATATCACCCGGTACCACGATCGAGTCGATAGAAAGGAGGGAGCACCCAAATAAATTTTATTGCTCCAGGAAGCAGAGTATAGATAATGCTATTAGCATTCATTCGGTTTATGGTCCGTGCATAAAAGTTTCCGCAGTCGGGGAAATGCCCGTAATGCGCTCTGCAGTTTCGAACGTTAGTCGCTGTGGATACGATTCATCGGTTTTATATTCGCGGACGCCGAGCCGGTTACTTTTGTATATTCAACGCTTATCTCATTAGTATGCGGATTACGATGATTTCATAGTGCGATGGGATTCGGAGGGTGGAAGCGAATCTGAAAATCGGGGGAGGCGGTGATTGTTGTTTTCGTCTAGTGTGGATTTATTTTCGAGGATAAGGGGTTATTTTGGGAAGCGACCCTGTTGAATTCTGACAGTTTAATAGCAATGGAGAAAATGCTAAAATAAGGCATGAAAGTCTATCCAAGTATCCAGCCACCCAAATAAAATCATAGCAGAAACGTTGTTTGACCGAACTCAACTGAACCTACTAGTCAGCTCCATCGCATTTATAAATCACTATCAGATCGCAGGTTCAATGTTCCCGATCAGTGGTACTCCGCTGGACCTAGGAATGAAATCCTGTTATATATATCGGCGATTGATATCAGATCTTTTGTCAGGTAGGTTTAGGCTTGGGATTCATCTTTGCTGTGATCGTCCGCTATGTAGTCTGTCAGTTTCACGACAGACAGTTGTCAAAGGGATATCTACATTTGCGAGACGAAGAGTCATCTTGCAACTCACTTCATTCCACTGAGATTTGTTCTGCTAGGGTCCGTTCATCAATACTACAGGAGAGAAAGAAGTGCAACCCTTGTCATCACTAAACGTGGACCAGCGCACTATCTCACCTCGTCTTTCTTTCGGAAGTTCAATAGGAATATTCAGTCATTTTAAAAAACTTACCAAAAACCGATAGAGTTAAAACTACATAAAGGCATAAGTACAATTGAATTGTTCAATGTTTTTTTTGGCGACAATAATAAATATAAAAATCAAATGTCAGTTCAACACGAAAGACGAGTCTACGAATTGTGACGTCATCTCCCTTATTGGTGCTGATCTGTCATAGGTTAAAGGTGTTCACACATGTATGTTATGTTTACGAATTTTACGACACGAGAACCCCAAGTATAATGAGTTTGAATGAGTGGTGTTTTGCTACTGGTAGTAAATACCTCAAGAAAAAATCCACACATATAGTCTTCATCAGCGTTCTAAGTTATAATGAATGTAAAAAGCAGTAGTTTGTTGCCGCTGGGAGAGACACCGTTGAATAAGAGGGTTCGTATAATATAGGCAAAGTATCACGAAATATCTCAACAAATAACAAACAACGTATATAGCATTCCTACATTGTTTTACTTACTGCACAATATGAACAACTCATTATGGTTCGGCACAGCATGATAAGGCAATGAATGGAGGCAATAAGTTCTTTCTTTCCCTTTCTCATAAATAATTCACCAATTAAAAATATAGTACTTACCGCCTTACTTTTGTAGCACTAGCCTGTGGTTGATCAGAGTCTCTACACGATGCCAAAAAATCAGATGCCGGTATTACATCTACTGTTAGAAGGTTATGTGAATCGGCTTTTTGAAATTCTTCCATTTGACAACCATTGAAAGCAACCCAAGAAATACGTTGGCATCAAACTTTTCAATTTTGACTGTGACAAACTAAAGCCACCTAATACTCACACTTTCAACTTGAACATGCAACATAAATATGAATCACTGCTGCGCTCGTAGCAGGTGAACAGAAAGCCCCTGTGCCGTTCAATAAGGATATTGACGTCACAGATCGTTCCTGAATTCAAATGTATTCTTTTTGAGTTTTTATGTGAAGGTAAGGACTTTTTAGTTTTGTCATTTTTGGGACATTCATTGTTGAGATCATTCTTGATCGTTTCACACATTTCATACAGGAGTTTTTTGTGAACATTCCTGTCAAGCTCTTGTGTATTCCTGTACAATAAAATGGCAAAAATTGCATGATTTCACGGTCTTTCTTGACACTCAGTCGAACGTTATTAGGCTCTGTTCAATTGTTATTTCCTGAACATATTTCTTTTTTTGCGTCAGTAATAATCATGGCTTACAATATACGAAGCGTTGTCGTAGGTATATTAAGTCGGAGCTTTTTCAATACATCTGCTGATACAAAATCTTTCAACAATGGGTTCAGATGCTAATGTTTCCCAACCGACACATTCGATTTTTTATGATGATAATGATCATGCATCGAGTAATTGGTGCAACACTTCCATTTTCAGCAATTGTTCAAGTTATGTTTGTGTCTTACATATGGATTTGTTCTCGAATATATTTCTTTCAAGACTAAATTAGATCAAAGATTACAATGATATGAGTATTTCATAAACTCCAGGCAGTTTTAAAATATAATAGTTTCGATCAGTTTGATAGCTGTTGAGATATATATGGCCAGTTACAGTGAACTTACACATCGTCTATTTGATAGAAATAGGTGTTATCGTAATTATACGTTTCATTAGGCCTCGTACTGAATCAGGTGGAAGGCCTCTGAACTGCAAATGAGCATCTTTTCCTTTGTGATGATCCTGAATTTCAATAGCTGGAGAAGCAAGGCTACATCCAAAAACAACGACATATCATTGGACGTCCAATGGAAATACGAAACATGTTGAGAATATTTATAGTTTATAGAATACAACTAGTTATTAACGATACAAGATCGATATTAACCATAAAACAGGCTAAGATAAATTTTTGGGCCACAAACTGAAGATATATTGATGATTTGAAATCTATTCCAAGTATAGAATTGTCTATCCCAAATTATTGTTGCCCTAAGAAAACTTGTTCTCCCTCTCTTACACATAATAAAATATCTCGATTTACATACATATATCTATGACGAACTAGCAAACTTTGAATTCCATCTCAAGAATAGTTTGGGAACGGAAACTGATATACTTATCGAAACGTTAACGTCACATATGAGTGAGTATTTTTCGAAAGAATCAACTCACTTTTTCTTATTATGTTTTTGGTAGACTCGAATAATACAAGTTTGCTGACTAATTTTGTATTCTTCTCTTCCAAAAGGATTTTTATTTAGCAAGCGGCATCTTGTTGAAATAGACTAGAAGCTTACCCTTGTTGTATAGATTCCATATTTTTCATATTGTGGTGGCCGAAAATCCAAAAAAGCTACTCGATAAAAACTCCTTGCGGATTCCTGTAGATACACCTCATATATCTTTTCCAGCAGATGGTTCATCATAAAATGAAAGAACCAAGAAGCAAAATTTGTATCGTCATAGGGGACTCGTAACGTCAACCCATTTTTTTTTCCAATAACCTCGTCTCGCGAGGAACGCGTTACTTTTATATACATGCGCGTCGAGTAAAAAATTAAATTCATGCATATTCATGGCCATGAAATATTAAAAGAGCTAAGAGAACGAGCTTGCAGACTTCAAACGACGCTAAGTGGCTAAGGGAGGCTCTTTTCAAAAGCTCTTCAAATTAGATCCAGATAAAATTTGCACTTTGAACAAATTAGTGACACCTCGCTTGATGGGACACCTAGCTCCGGCTCTTCGGCTGTTGTATATTCGGGATGCTGATGGTGAGAGTTAGTGTCGGCAGATAAAATATTCATGAGGCGGAATTAGGATCGTTTGGAGAAGAGGGCGGAATATCGATTCTCATGTTGAGGAATTCAAAGCTCCCTTCATATCTGTGTTTCATACTGCGGAAATTGCGTTTACAAAAATTTTGTGTCTTTGGGAAAACAGAAATCTCACACTTCAACGTAAGGGTCGCAAACTTCATCATCTAAACTTTACCTTTGACAGTTGCTAATGTTATGAAGAATGAAATAATTTTTGAAAAATTAGTTCAGCCCAGTCTCAAATTACCTACACAGTGGGTTTTGGCTGGCACCTGTCAGAAAACAACTACTCCTCTGGCTAATACCACGACGGGCATTGCATTATATCCGACCGGTGCCAGTGCATGTTTATTCCTGGCCTGAACGAATTATTCAGAAGATGATTCGATTTAACGCCAGTCTTCAAGTATGCCCATCGATTATGTCGAATGTTTTTACGTTTTCCTCACAGGAGAAATGGGCGAACTCGGTTTGATTTTGGATAACATCATCCATAGGTGGATGGTGCAATGACTTCGTGTTGTTCGCATCAGCTTTGGTCGGGGCTTCATACTATGAAAGTTTTCGATTATTAATTGTAGGAAGTCATCGACTTTATGTTGATGATGGCACTGCCTTGTATTGACGAGTGGCCAAATAGCCCGAAACCGGTCTGCAAATGCAATAATTGATAATCAATTCCTTCATTTGTATCGCAAAGAGCGAATGCAGGATTTTCTTCTGGAAAGATATCTGCACTGGAAGCGGTCGGATATAGTGCAATGCCCTTCGTGGTATGAGCCAGGAGAGAAGTTGCTTCCTGACAGGTGCCAGCCAAAACCTTCTGTGTGGGTAGTTTGAAACCGGCCTGAACGAATTTTTCAAAAGATGATTTGATTTAACACTAGTCTTCAAGTATGCCTATCGACTATGTAAATGTTTTCTAGTACACAAGTTCACAAAACGTATGTCAAGTAAGAAGAGAAAAAACTGCTGCTTTTCTCCTCTTCTCATATATAGATGCCTCGAAATCACTTTCTCATATGAGAATTTTTTGAGGTGGGCTTCTTGTAGAGAATTTATAAGCGACGAGTCTCCAAAAAAAAATGAAAAGTCCGCAATGTCAGGTCGACTTCTCTCGAACTGTCAACTGAACAAATCTCATGCTGTATTCTGAAGAAATAACTTACAAAGTTCATGAGGGTATACCTCTGAATAAAGGTCTATCTCTTTTTTTTTCAATCAACGATATTCAGGAATAGTTTTTTCAAATTTCGACGTTAGTTACTGCTTACAGAAAGCTTTTGCCTCGTTGAAACTTTTGTATCAAAATCGCAATTCCTTAGACAGATCTACCAAAACCATGCTGTGTGATTCACTAGTATAATCTAAATTCAATTTTAGTGATGTTGTTTATAACTTTTGCCTCACCCAGTTCGATGAAAATAGAATTCAAAAAATGCAAAACTCTTGTTTGAGGTTGATTTTTGGTATCCGGAAGTATGATCACATAAGTCATACTTTTGAAATTATTATATGGTTGAAAATGAAAAATCGTAGATATTTACACTCATTCTGTCTATATTACAAAATACTCAAGGAAAAATCTCCGCCTTATCTGTAGTTCAAAATAAGATTTCGAACAGACGTTCACACACTTCATCTCAGACATAAAAGTGCCCTCACCATCCCTCGCCACAGCTCATAACTTTTCAAACGATCATTCTCATATTCTATAGCTACCTCCATGAATAACTTGCCCCCTGATGTCCGAGCCATGTCGAAAAACAAATTCAAATCACACATCTTCGAAAAACTACTGTGTGGACAAAAATAGTCTCTAAAGTTCATCGAAATTGATTATTTGTTGGATCCAGTTACAAAAAGTGATTTTTTTATGTATATCCTCTCACTGCGTGTATAGCGACTTTTTAGGGTAAGGTGGAAGAGGAGCCGTGGGTCAATATGTGAATGTTGACACACGAACTGAACCTCGCCCGATTCTGGGTATGTAGTAGAATTTTTTTAATACTCCTAATAAATAAAGACATTTATCACTATTATCATTCCACCGTTCATTTCTTTAATATTGATAAGTCTATCGAAATAAACTTTGGGATTAACTCCCTTTGAAAGCCTTCCTTTTTAGTTTGAAAAAAAAATAAGGAAAAATTAATTTTCCTTCTACATCTGATTTAATTGTATATTGCTGGTCGTAGTGATCGTTCGGTCTCACATTACAGTTACTACATGAGTTATTAGAATCATTTATATCAATAAATTTTGAACCATTTTTTAGACCCGGAAGAACCATATCATCTCAATCATTGACAGCACTTTCGGATTCACCTTGTGAACAACACAAAAACATCAATAAAGCTAATTCAAAAAATTCAAATTTGACTACTTATTAAATTGGATCTAGCGACCACTATGAATAATTATTACCGATAATTCACTTCTGTAAATCGAATCTATCAAGGTTCGGTAGGCAACCAGTTGTTGAGTTAGCGATACTGAGAATAGACCGAATTTCAGGTGAACAATACATTATAGCGGCCGTCACCTCATCCATTTCATGAATACGAGTTACAGGACACAAACGGAAACGATAAATATGAATGTAATAACGTACGGTTGGACTAGGAAAACTAGTTTTACTTCTTGAAGGAAAAACTGAGTCGGGAATACATTTCATTTCATGTGATTATGCCCAATAATATGTTCTGGCGAATTTGGGATTCATCAAGTATCACATCGTAATACTGGTCTGATGAATTCTCACAACAAATACCACTACTAACTGTAATACTTTTACTAATGTAAATACTCGTATTCCTTTGGAATAACAATTGGGATATGTTCGTTTCCCTTACTCAATCTCAAACAATAAAAAAATGTGTTACTAAAACAAACACCTTCATTTAGTTTACATTGGACAAAAGACAGTTTTGGGATTCGCTATGCGATCATAGCATAGCATAGATATTAAAACATCAAGTGCTTTCGTACGATTGAAACTTATCAGAGAATTGCGTGAAAAACATTGATAAACTCGCATCGAGTGAATGTCATAGAGAAATTATGTTTGTAGCATTGAGGGCCAGTTTTTCAATACAAGGATAAATGAGTTATCTGTCAGATAGATGGAGGAAGAGAGGAGGTGCGCGTGGATAATATTTGGCAGTGACAAGGAAAAAAACTGATGGTTATTTTAATCTGACAGATATCTTGCATTGAAAAACCGGTCCTCAGTGTTAGTGTGTGGTTACTGGGGTATTGGTCCTCGTTTCCTATGAAAATATAACACTTTGATATTGGCATGAGCTGATGATTTATTAATGACCTGCGATCAGCCAACCGGTTATTGGTAGTTTCTTACACTTTGTACTGAATTAGTGCCTAGGTGTAAAATTATCACACCACAATGTGAGTACTTTTTTCTGGAAAAGTAATGAATCGTATCGTATCAGATTATTTGATGATTCAACACCCCACTTTGCCAATCAATAGAGAGTGTTTGTAAAATTTACTTCGACTTCACTTTTCTCATAGTTATAATTTCCATTGTTTTACGTTTCTTCATTCGGAGATGAAACGAGCCAAAACATAGCCCCTCAAATTTCATTCCCTTCACAAAAATATTCAAAATCCTAAATATTCGCTTGAAAACAAAAAGTTTCTGTAAACAACAAATATCTATAATCAATCTTACATCTTTAGATTCGTTTTGAGTATATTTAAATTCATCTAGTTTCTGGAAGACTGCATATTCAACTGTATCAAGGTGAGTGTTGACGTGTTGGTATTATCCAATAATATAGACGAATCCTGTGTTTTTTTGCATTCCGATACTTTCTGGGATTTCTTCTAGATATCAATTCCTGGTTGTCTATGGCAATTTGATCTAGTTTCATGAATTTTCGACTTTTCTTCTCACTTCCAATAGAAATAGCGAGTTGTTTTCCTATTGCCATAATATCTACTGAATAATTTTCTGAGATTGCATTGAGGAGAATTTCCTGTTTCTTGAAAGTGGAATTCAGTTTAACCGAGACTGGTCGTGCGCTAGTTTCTGCTTCATATCCATATTGGTGTTGGTTGGAAACTGCAAACAGGATTTTATTTTTGGCTCCAGCACATTGTGGGGAAACCACGAATGAATCACTAAATAGTTCCATATTATCTCTGTCAACTTCTTGATTTTCGGAGTGTTATCTGTTTCTAGACCTCCATAGTTTAATTACTCGTTGAGACAGATCTGTCTATCAGTTCTTGATGATGACTCCAGTGTAAGAGTCTTCAATCCGAAGACGTATTGATCCCCGAAAGGGCTGTACAGTGGCGACCTTAGCTGCAGACAATGTAACAAAGGGATAGAGACAGCTCGATAACACTCTGCGAATGTGAGGCTCTGGATCATAAAAGGCAACAAATATGTGGAAAACCAATTTTGGATCCTGAAGAATGCGAAAAACACCCAGCAATCAACCTGCACCAACTCGTGCAGGGGACAAGGTTGTTGGAATGGGTAACATAAAGTATAGGGAAGCAGAGCGCAATGAGCCCTAGAGGCTGAAATACTTTCCGGAGACCTGGGAGTGAAGGACAGGTCAGACGGCTTCCACAAGAAAAAAAAATCACCGTAAGGACTCTTTCCCATTTTCCATGGTCCGTGAAAACATATATTTCATTCTGATACCTGCAACTCTTCAGTGAATTATTTAGTCATTTGAATTCATCTTGGATATGTGGTCCCAATTTAGTAAATCCGAAATCTGAGTTTCAACTCCAAAAGCGGTCAAGGGAAGGAACCGACATAAATTGCAATCAAATTTTTTCACAATCTTTTTCTTGAGAGCCACTTGAAGTTCACACTCACTTTACATTTTTAGTGAATTCGGACCCGAGTACTGCTTGAAGTGATAGATTTTGTCGCTATAATGTTTTCATTTTCATTCTCCGGACTCCATTGTGACCTCTGTTTTCATAATGATTACCTTATACTTTGAAATTATTGCTCAGCATTTCAATAGTTGAAGAAACAGTTTGATAGGCACTTTCAAGGCGTAATTTTCAGTTGGAAATGGAAATATTAACTAACTAAGTAATATTTTCTATCACCAGTAACTACTAGAAATTTTCAGTTGGTATTGTAATAAATACAACATTATTCGGGCTCATTTCTAAGTCGGTAATTTTTCGTTCTGCTCCATTGGGTTCAATATCCGTTAACCTTCCTGTACAACATCCATAGTTCACACAATGGATTTAATTAAACTGAAGTGTTGAAAAAATCAACAATAAAGGATGACTTCGCAGGATTTCGTGAATGCAAAAACATTTACAACACAAAGTCAGTTTTTGAAGCACAATTAATTATTTTTCATGGTGTTTGATGGCCATGAATGAACTCAACACTTCCTCCCCATTTTCTGTGTTCACTTACAATTTAGTTTTATTATTATTGTACAGGCTGATGGGGATATTATGAACCCTTCAAGAGTTGTAAGCTTTGCCTTTCATAGAATATCGTGACTTGCAGTATTTACTCAGCAGTTTTACCAACTGTTAAACGTTTTTTGATGTGCCCCTGTTTACGATATTTTGGGCCGTATGCTCATTGGCGTCAGAATGAAAAAAGAAGGTACATATTTGTTGGCATTTCAAGATATTCAGAGGAATTATAATGTAGCAAGAACTTGTTGAAAAGTTACTTGCAGATAAATTAGGCACAAACCGTACGAACGTCTGAAGTTTCTGAAGATATTCCCACAATAATTCATCAGTGACTTAATATTCACAATACTCAATTGATGCTAACTACTAGGGGCCGATTTTTCAGTAACTCGCTAAGCATCATCATCATCATAGACATTACTTTGATTTTCAAAACTGAGCTGATAGCTTAGTTCTACTTTGGCGGCATCAGTTCATTGGATAGCTAATCTCCAGACTTTATACGTTCGAACAAAACCATAAAAACTATTTTAGAACAATAACTTTCAGCGTGGAGTATTTCATTTGGAGCAATAGTATGTTACCCATTGACCTGTTTTTCCAAAAGCTACAACTTTTTTATGTGCCAAACCTTCACGTTTTATTTTGTACATGAAAAAATCTTTTTTAGAAATTTCACCCAAATCTTCTACTCCCAAAATGGAATATTATGGTTTTGTCCTTTGAAATAAAATGATAATTTTGATGCGTCTCTCTAACAATCCGTTTCAATTTCAATATATTGGATATTGTCTATCTCATCAGTATATCGTGTATACTGCGCAATATTCAACATCGTTTTTGCTCATTAGAAACATATCGCGCCAAAAAATTGAATCATTTGTGCTACGAATACTTTGCAATATACTATTGCAAAATCTATTTATTATTGTCGGGAAGGAAGGTAGGAATTTTGGTCCTTCCTTGGGGTTGAATGTAGCTCAGATGGTCTTTGTGATAACCAGGATGAAATCAGTTGTTAAAAACACAAATACAAACTTTATTAAATTTCACATTCACTTAAAAAATCGACAATAATTCAGTAAAACCTATACTTACAAAATAAAAACTATACTTACAAAATAAAAACCCAACAACACTGAATTTACTTGCCCTATCGGGCAGAATCGTATTACTGACTACATCTGACAATTTTTGTAATCAATCAGGGACTTGTTTCCAATTCCCCGACCAAAGGTTTATTTATCAATCCTTCTGAATCAGAGCCACGACACTTCTTTTATAACGCATTCGATTTACTGAGTGTGATGTTTGCAAAAACATTTAGACGTACATGAAACCATTGTCAACGAAGGCGTATATGTAAGCCAATGTCGCGACCTGATTCCGAAAAGGTTTTTTATTAAGGCGTTCTATATGACATTATTATGGAATCGATCGTCAAGGGGCTATTTACAAGCATTACCAAAAATTTTAAAGAATATTCAATATGTTTATGGAGCCGAGTTGCCTGAAATCAAAATAAGGGCAGAGAAGATGAATTGAATATCAATATATCTAAAAATCGGAAAGCATCTGTGGCAGATATTGAATTATTGTGAAAAATTGTTCTTATACGTGAAAATCAGTCAATGTTTGCAAATGATTTCGAACAAGAAGACTCTTCTTTTCATAACGTGATTAAAATAAAACACCTATTTTGGAATTTTTACTAAATACTACTTTACGAAACCGATAGACGTGTTTTACTAAACAATAGCTTCTTTATAGGAGTTATGGTACTACTATGAAACTTCATTATAATAAAATATTTTTGTCAATCTTCATAATAAATCAGAGTTTACGTGCTTTATTCCGAATGAAAAATCGACTATTTTTGAAAGGCATTCTTCGTGAAATTCTTTTTGTCAATATGATACGCCACAGTGAAAGAGCGGCGATTGGGCCATTTTAGTAACTCTACGATTCAATACAAACAATGACGATAACAGTTATTTGCTGTAGTCAAATTAATTATTAACGATATCTGACAGATTTTACGTGTAAATGAGACCTGGTGAGAATATAAGTGATCATAATAATCAAGAATGGATAGTGATAGTGAATTGGCAAGTTTGTTCACCTTTACTTCCCAAGAAATCACGAATTTCACACTAAAAACATATTCAAGAAATGGCGTCATGAACTTGTCTTGAATATCTCGAAAAATGTTACCTGGACTATTTTTCTAGTAGAGCAATAAAATTAATCATTAAGTCATCAACGCTTTGGTCAATATACTCTGAAATCCTCATCAGCCATCAAGGCGACTGTTCAATTTTTTTGTTAAAAAAAAATTCAGTGAAATACAAATACTTATTTGAGCCTGAACTCATTGCAAAACAACAATTTTTTTTTAAGTCATATAAAATTGAAAAATCAAATAACATTCTAAACGCACTCTGACGTCAGAAGTCATACCAATGACAGTTTCCATTTGAAGCGTAATTTTTGACAAAGTCGGACTTGTATTGTTTCGATTTCATCAAGATTTAGTGTCTGCATTTGTGTTTTGCAATCATAAAATGCCTTCAGATGGATTTATGGAGGCATGGTCAAACAATCACCATTTTACCATCCGTAGACATTTCATAGTGATGGAATTCATAAATACAATCGTTTCAAGGCAATAGCATGAATGAGTATTTAATCACTTCGGTTCCTATGTTGAAATTACTCCAAAATTGAGTCATTGTCCGATAGTTTTCATTTAATTTAAAGAATAGTTTTTATATTATCTCGTATTATCGTTGGGTTACAATCAAACCATATTTTGGAAAATCATATTCGCCTTTCGCATATCTGAGATGAATATCTTCTACAGAACTACTAGTGAGGCACACATACATACGTGCATTTCACAGTAAGCATAAAGGAACACAGAGTTCGGTTCAAAAATTATTCTGTTCAACTTATTGTTGATGAGACACTTGTATATAATGTGGAATGTGAATGCACTGTGAAAAAACACCATAGAATAATGACGCGTCCAGTGACCCTGATATGAGAAAATAATGTGTGCCATAACTGTTCTGTTAGGACTAATAGATTGTATATACTAGCCAGAGTACAAGGTTCTCAGTATTTCTCCAAGTTGGACACAAATTCTGGATTTTATCAAAAAAAACTTAATAAAGAATCCCAACTTCTCACTACCTTCATTGCACCCTTTGGCAGGTACTTCTTCAAAAGGGTGCCATTTGGGATTTCATGTGCTTCAGAATATTTTTTCATATTGCTGAATAAGATATTATGTGGTATGGAAGGTGTTATCTCGCATGTGGACGGTATGTTGATACATGCTAAGACCTTGGAAGAGCACAATAGTATCTTCCATCTCGAGGTTTCCACAACCGACCAACAAAAATGAACTTTTACAGTTTTTGGGATTAATAAATTTTTCTTGTAGATTTCTACCGAACAGATCCCAAGTTCTAGAACCATTGACATCGTTGTTAAAAAAAATTTACAGTTTATTTGGGATGTTGCGCAAAAAGATGCCTTGAAAAAATCAAACATCTATTGCAAAACAGTCCTTGTCTTGCTTACTTCGATCCTGCCAAACAAATCGTGGTTTCCTCAGACGCTTCGTCTTATGGTTTAGGTTCATGTACAGGTTCTGCTACAGAGTCTCGTTATGCTCAAATAGAGCGTGAAGCAGTTGCTATAGCTCGGTCTGCTGATAAGTTTAAAGAGTATATCACAGGTATTCCGATAATATTTGAAACAGACCATAAACCACTTGTCCATGTATTACAAACAAAACCCCTAGAAGAGTTGACACCAAGACTCCAAAGGTTCAGAATCAGGCTAATGCGGTATGACTATCAAATACACTATGTTCCAGGTAAAGATCTGACAGTTGCTGATGCATTATCTACGAATTTTGCAAATAATGCAGAAGAACCCAAAGTTGATGAACTCGCTCATGAAGCTGAAGCGCATGTAAAAATGGTTATACAGTCTGTCCAGATCAAACCTCCATTTTTGGAGGAAATTCGGAAAGAACAGGTTCGTGACCCAGTTTGTCAAAAATTGAAACAATTTTCATTGTCAGAGTGGCCTGACAAAAATAAACTGGACGTTGATTTATTGCCTTACTACCAATTCAGATTTGACATAAGTTTTCAAGAAGGCTTTTTGATAAAAAATATCAGGATCATTGCTCCTCAGAGTTTACAGCTGAAATGTATCGAATTCATTCATGTAGGTTACCAAGGTGTTGTCAAATGTCGGGAGCGAGCAAAAGCTTCTGTTTGGTGGCTGGGTCTTTCAACACAGATCGAAAATTTGATCGAAAACTGTCCTGAATGTATTGAACATAGAACAAATCCCAGAGAACCTTTTTTGAAGGAAAATTTCCCAGAACGCCCCTGGCAGAAAATAGCCCTAGATTTGGAAAAATATAATGGTGTCTGGTACCTAGTTGTTACAGATTATTTTTTCAGATTTTTCGAAATATTCAAACTAAACTAATTGACCGAGTCCATCATCATTATCAAATTGAAGCGATTATTCAGTCGTTATGGTATTCCTGATCAAATTCGATCGGATAATGGTCCTCAATTTCAGTCAGAATTTCGGGACTTTTCACGAAAATATGACTTTCATTTTGCAACTAGTAGTCCAAAATACCCGGCTTCAAATGGGGGAGTAGAATCTGCAGTGAAAGTAGCAAAAACATTGATCAAAAAGAATCCTAAAGATCTTGATCTTGCTTTGCTCTCTTATCGTACTACACCCCATGCATGTGGACTGAGTCCCGCTGAAGTCCTTATGAATCGAAAGCTAAGGTCTCACTTGCCGGTTCTACCAAGTATTTTGTATTTGTGAAAAAGAGAATGTGGCAAAGGAGAAATTAGCTTCTAGATACAATAAGCGACATAGAACTAGAGAATTGTCAAAGTTGTCTATTGGAGAGAGTGTTTGGGTAGCTGACATAAGACAATACGGCAAAGTTGTAGCTATTTTAGAACAACTTATATGATCGAAACTAGCTTCGGAAAATATAGAAGAAATAGGTGGCATCTCATTCCAGCCCCTTATTACAATTCAAATGTTCATATTCAAACACCGACTCCCACCTTAGAATCAGATTGTGATTTTCCCCCACAAAAGACAAGTAATGAGAATGAAAGTGAATTATGTGATTATGAAAAATCGGTAAATGTAGAAAGTGGGACTGAACCAAGTACCACGCCTAGTGAAAATCATTCTGTGCCAATTCGTAGGTCCTCTAGGAACATCAAACCTCCTTCACGTTTTGAAGATTATGTTTTATAAAAAGTGAAAGATGTTCTATTAGGACTAATAGTTTGTATTTAGTTAAAATAATAATAATCGTTCTTTATAGAAGTCACGGAGCAACCCGTGAAGTGAGTTTTTGGACTGACATGGGTTGTCACAATGACTTCTTTAGTGAACAAAAGTCATCTGGAGATTTGTACTGAATATAAAATAAAGTACTGAGAGAGCTGTCGATACTATTCGTTACATACCGAAGACCTGACAAAACAATAACCATGTTGATACTTATAGTTTACGTTACGCGGCAAATTTCTGAATTTGAATTCGGGGATGGTATGATTCGGCTTTTTTTGTTTTTTTTAGTTCAATTGGCTGATGGCCTATCTTTCTCCAAATTTTTCGAAGAAATGGATAACACCGGATTATTAACTAATTATTCTGGGAAAAACTAAACATACATCGTTACTCATATTCCGTCATGAATATACAGAATTGAGCAAGAGAATTATTCAAGTCTATCTAGTCATCCAGCAAACGTCCCGAGTTTTTGTCTCTATTGATTTCTAACCGACTTTTTCTTATGAAACCATTAACAAAGGGACTCTGTAAAATAGGCTAGGGTTCATTAATGGGTGTTCAATAATCTCTTGAGGTGCACTCGCTGCAGTGCGTTAAATGACCTCTAATGTTTAATGGCCCAATCAACCAATCAAAACTGTGCTTCATTGTCGAAGAATTACTTCTCATTGACAAATCAATAACTTGTGGTAAAATCCATAGTATCATACATATAAGTAAATGTAAACATGTACCTACATGTAAGTATATAATTCAAAGCATGAAATGTAATTCGTATATTAAAATAATTTTGTAAAATAATTATTGAAAAATTGAAGGTTAAAAAAAACAGTGATTTCAGTTCATTATCGATCACTAATGTTGAGTTATCAGCTATAATATCCCAAGGACATTGATAACTAACGAAATAATTTTATCACAGTTTTCGAAAGCACGGTATTTGGTAACATCCCGACGCCGAAGGCGGAGGGATGTTACCTAAAATAACGTGCTTGAGGAAGTTGTGATAAAATTATGAGTTATTTATCAATGTTCGAGGGATATTCAGTGAGAAAATTTTTTGCAATTCGAACAAAATTATTTATTGAACACACAGTTATTAAAAGAACAATTCGTATAATGATATTCCGTTGATCTTGCTGTATTTGCCTCGGTTACTGCATAGGTGTTTCCACGCATACTATACTCCAGTCTATGACGGTGAAAAAAGTGTAAACTGTGTATTTATCCCATACAGCACCGATTCGCATGAAAATTTGGATTCAGGATATTCATACCCTCTTTTTCAAAATCTACCCTGTGCCGAGGGTTGCATTCTCCCTGGGGGTGGATGCCACCCCTTCTTGGGGGTGAAAAAATTTTTATTGGAAATGAGTGAGGAAATCAATAGATTGACTAATTCTAAGCACTTTTCGTTCAATGAAGTTTTTTCTGAAAAGCAATACTTATCGACTTATTCGCGAGTGAAATTATCGGTTTTCAGGCAAAAAAAACACGTTATCAGATCCTTTTTCGCGAATAACTGGAAAATAATGCATCTAATCGAAAAACCTGCGGAAAGCAACATTATAGCTTTTGAAAAAACAAAGGCGATCGTTTATTTGTGATGTATGCAAACCCACTACAAACGGAATAATTGCTTGTTGAAAGTTGATTGGAATTTTCAATCGCCAAAATGGAAAGATTCTACGTACAATAAACAAAAACCAATGCATTTTTCGGGAAGAACTAATCGGACCTTTTCTGAAGGCCTTCAAAAATCCTTTATTTCTGTTATTTATAAAAGTTTCTAGCATCAAAACTGACCGAGGTATGAAGGAAATAATGTTGAATCCAATATTTTGTTGAAAAAAAAATTGTGAATAACTCATCCTCTCTTTCCCCCCTTTGAAAAAAATCGTTGTTACTCCATAATTCACTTCATTCATGTTCTTATAATGAGCTCTGAGTTTTTCATCAATTGAAAGTACGTAGTTTTAGAAAAAATTGAGATTGAAGAGAAAAAATCATATACGTATTTCAGCGAAAAATCACTATTTCTTCGAAATAATTCGAAAAGTATTGATCACATGCAAAATTTTCTAGAGTACAAAATTGAAGGTTATTCTTCTCGGATAATTTTGGCGTTTCATTTTTTTCTGCAGGATGAAAATAGAGTAAGATATGGCCAGTTAAATATTGTGAGGGTTCGCGCAAAGTACCTTTTTTGAGCCCGTTCAGCATGAGCCTTTTCAAAAATATAATCTGAAACAAAAAATCATGTGAATGAGCTTAAAGCTCTTGAAGAAAGCTACAAAATGCTTTTTTGGTGGATTTGATTGCTCAAATACTAAGCGAGTTATGGGAAAAAAAATAAAAACAATTTTTTTAGAAATTAGAGTATGTACATTAGTATATTGAAGAATACACATAGTAACTATATTTTAGGCCTAGTGGAAGAATGAAGGCTTTTTGAAGGACTTCAAAAAAGGTCCAATTAGATTTTCCCGAAAAATGTATTGGTTTTTGGGTAGAAACTTTCCATTTTGGCGTTTGAAAATAGCAATAATCTTTCAACAAGCAATTTTTCAATTTGTAGTGGGTATGCATACATCACAAATGAACGATTGCCTTTGTTTTTTCGAAAGCTATAATTTTGCTCTCCGCAGGTTTTTCGATTAGATGCATTATTTTCCAGTTATTCGCGAAAAAGAATCTGAAAACGTTTTTTTTTTTGCCTGAAAACCGATAATTTCACTCGCGAATGAGTCGAAAAGTATTGTTTTTCAGAAAAAACTTCATTGAACAAAAAGTGCTTAGAATTAGTCAATCCATTGATTTCCGCAATTATTTCCAATGAAAAAAATTTCACCCCCAAGAAGGGGTGGCATCCACCCCCAGGGAGAAAGCAACCCTCGGCACAGGGTAGATTTTGAAAAAGAGGGTATGTAGATCCTGAATCCAAATTTTCATGCGAATCGGTGCTGTATGGGATAAATACACGGAAAAATGGTCATAGACTGGACTACTATTGATTATTTGGTTATGATGTTCCTGATCAATATTCAAATAAGGTTTTATGGAATTTCCATTATTGTGCCCAGTAATTTTCAACAATTGCTGTTCTTGAACTCCACTCTTAGCTAGTTGACTGACTGCAGTTGCTCTATTAGAGTGATTGGTTATTTTCCTCTGTTTCGTATCCAAGCCAATTGCTTCAGCAGAAGATTTCGTCCATCCGTTGATTATATTTCTACCCAGAGGCATATTGTCATACCAGTTATCGCTTCCTGTCTTCCAGTGACGATTTGGCCTTAAAAATAGTCTATTTGTCTTGATATTTGTGCCTCGTTTTGATAATAATTTAATGAATAATCTGACAGGACAAGCATTGTTATCACTATTTTGAACTAACCATTTGCTAGAGGCGCAGTTCTTTGAACCCCCTTGGCAGGTTTTACTGAAAGTTGGAATATATTCTATCCTATTAGTTGGAGATCCATTGTCCTTTTCGATATGAAAATAATCAACTAAGCAAGCAGCACCTTCACCTCTCCAAGCCAATTCCACCGCTGCTATGTGATAAAATTTGCGTAGGAGTCCTATAGGGGTATTTTCATCCCAAAAGTTTCTAATTTTACTCATTTCATTCGAAGTTAATGGTACTGAGCTTGTTTTGCGTTTAGTGGGATCTGTTTGTAAATTTCTTCGTACTGCGTCGCGTGCATTCCGCGCTTGTTTGAATGCAACACTTTTAAAGGGGTCTAGCATGATATTATACTCCTTGTAATACTTTTCTTGTAATAATTTGCTTGGTATATTCCATACGGTTTTAACAGTAGCCTCCTTAAACTCTGTGCTATCCTTTTTTCTCATATTAATCGCCCAATCCTTGAGTATTAATGCAAGCTTTTCGAGAGTACGATTTCCATCCAATTCATATTTTCTGGCGTCACAAAACTCCATAAATATTTTCCAAGTGTATTTTTTACTATTGACAGTATTTTTTGAAGTATTTTCTTCAATGATTTTGTCAATTGCCGCATCATTTTGAACACCAAAGCGAGGAAGTGACATTTTCGAAATAAATTGAATTACTGTGGGTACTGTTCCGTAACCTTCGACCCGTTTTGGGACCTGTCACTATCTATCCCACACAGAACCGATCAACTCAGATTATCTCACTGCTTGGATTATTTTACCAGAGAAGAGACGTTGGATGGAGAAGAGCAGCCGACGTGTTCCAAGTGTAAGGAAAGGCGGAAATGCACGAAGTCATTGTACATGTACAAGTTCCCCCGGGTTTTGGTGATCCATCTCAAACGTTTCTCTCTAACGGAATGGTTCAATGAAAAATTGAATATCATCATCGATTTCCCGTTGAAAAGTCTGGACATGAGCAACTACGCGGCAGCTAATGTCGTCCTTTGCCACTACAACCTCTACGCGATCTCCAACCATAGCGGCACTACGTACAGCGGCCACTACACGGCTTACTGCCGACATCCTTACTTGGGAACGTGGCACGAATACAATGATTCCCATGTGTCACCGATTACCTCAAAAGCTCTCGTAAGTGGCGAGGCGTACGTTCTGTTTTATGAACAGGAAGGCACTATTTGAGATTGTTTTATTTTTTATTTTATTTCATTTTTTATTCATTCCTTTTAAATTTGTTATATATTTAATTTTTTTATATTCTACACAGTTATTTATATTGTAATATTTACTAGCCAATAATGGAAAGATTGAAAAATTCCAAACAAAAATTGTCATGTCACTTCGACATTTTGTCTTTAATGTGTGACGATGTTTTTATCGTGTTTATTACTGAAATGTCAAACAACTTTATTGTGTTGGTTGCTTAGCAATGTCATGACATAAGTGATAACTACCCGTGAAAACTATCCATGGGTAGTTATCAGTGTAATGATGGTTTCATTGGTTATTTCGACACACATGACTAGAAATAGACAAATTTGATAGGATAATTTTTTTAGCAAAAAATTTTCTCGTTAGAACACATACAAAATATAAATATACGAAATCAATAAAATAAAAATACAGTAGGAGTGTTTTATTTAGGTCAGAAATTTTAGTTAAAGTATTCCTAAAGGTCCTTTCTGAAGTGCTAAAGATTTTTCAGTACCTATAAATATTTCGGCAGATTGTTATATATTTTCCTACTTTCATAATATATAACTGAATTTTTTGTAAGAGTTGTTTTTGGTATTGGCATGCAATGGTATATAACATTACTATCACTTTCGCACAAGTAATGTATACTATTTTCCTACGACCACCTATTTTATTGAATAATACGTAAATATCAGATCGTGTATATGTAATATACGCTAGAATATTATGAATTCACCTTGATATCAACCTGACAGCTGACAGTCCCTAGAGGGATAATTGCAATTGACAATTGATGAATATAGATTTAATGGCGTCGCGTTGGCCGGAATCGTTGCTCCAATGTAATGATTTTTGTAATAAATACTTATAATTTATAATATAATTGTTGAATGGTCATTACTGTTATTTGAACTGTCAATACACAATAAGTATTTCGACTATTCTCAAGTTTATTCTTGATCAGTCTTTGTTTGAATATTATTTCTTTCTATTAGAGGTGCACATGAATTTGCAATAACTTTTATAGTGAAATGAAGAAATAAGGATAATTAACGTTTAATTGAAAATGTGACAATGAGTAAGTGCTCAGAATACAACCCTTCTTTCTCTTTTCTTAATTTTATATAAATAATTGGTTACCTATCAGTCCACTTATTATATAAATAATAACAATAGGAAGGAGCAATTGATAATTGAATCTGTAAATCTTACAGGATTCACAGATTTGACGGCTCATTGACAGCCGTACGGTTAGTAACTTTCCGCACGAGTGAGAAAAAAGGTCACTTTCCTTGGGAGTAGAGAGTGCAATATGTGTCAGTTTCCTATGTGGTCGTAGGAAAAGGTTATTACTACGGGTGATTACGTAAGTGCGAGTCAAATCAATACTTGAAGACTTTTTGTTATAAATGATACAGACTGTTTCCAAAATGAAAACACTAGTTACGGTAAGAATTTTTTTGGGATATGAATATCAGATTGAGTTACATTTTTTTCACGAATGCAATACATCGGAGTCATGAATGAAAGGAAATATTTCAGTGAGAAGATCATTTTCCCTTCGAAAAAGTTACTTCTATGTTCAGTTATTCTCTTGGTGATAGATCTCCCTGTTTGACCAATATTAAGTTCGAGGCAAGAACCGAACGTTAACTTGCATACTCCGTATATTTACGACACTGGGACTTCAATTATATTATTTAATAACACAATATACCTGTTATATGAACAATATTGTGCAGTATCCAGTATTGTAAAATATACTCGAGCATCTAGGAACACCTCGATAGCGAAATGAATCATTCTGCTCGTAATTCGTGGACTATATTCCCGGAATAATTAAGCTCCGACACTTTCGGATTAGTCAAACCAAGTTGTTAATTTTCGTCATAAACCGAAATGAATAAAACATGCGATGGCGGGCCGTCGGCAGGCGTCGGTGCGGTTCTAATGTCGTCACAGGAACGGTGTCGTTTCTGTAGGGAATTGGGGAGCGGCCGACGCTTTAACTGCATAAACTCTGTCCAAGCGCCCGCACTTTTGGATGTATATTTCATGAAGAATTAGTTTCAAAGCGGTCCAGCAACCGGCGGTAATGTGTCGAATGAGAGTTTTGTTGCATTTAGCAAGTTGATGCCAATATCAATAATAGCCGTTGCATTCTTTGAACCATTATACATATATCGTTTGAATGTTCCTTAGGGACGTGAAAATTTTATGAAAGCCATTTTTGGGGTTTTCTCTCTCCTAGAAATGGAAGGAAACAGCTTCAATTTGTTATAATGTGAGAACAATATTCACAACAGAGGACGAGATCAGATCCCTTTTAACTCGAAACAAACCTCTGAATATGGAACAGAATTCAAAAAATTTATGGTATCTCTTGTGTTGTGGCAGTGTTTATACTGGTGAAATATCAAGGCAGTCCTGGATTTGTCAATAGGCCATATAGGCCACGTTCTAGGGGGGTGGCAGCGTCCAAGGGGGCGGTAGATTTTAAAGGAAGCTTACTTAATTTCAGAAGATGGAGATTGAAAGGCGGAAAAGTTCATCAGTTGCCTCATGCTTTTTTATACTAGAAGCAGGGATAATGAACACAAACTATAATGATATTATAAATGATTTTGCTATCAAAGAGTTGCGTAAAAAATTGAAGTTCTTGTTTCTTTAATGCCCTTTCCTGATGACCAATCTATTCTTTCATTTACTCTAGTTCCATCCTCACTACATCTGGAAAATTATTTTTCTAGAAAGGTATATGGGGCGGCGGAAATAACGTGGCCAACACTCGTGAAAAATATAAATTCGGCACTGCATCAAGGCCATTTAGAATAAGGACAGATAAACACAAAAACAATTTGAAGACGAGAAATAGATAAGTCGAAATTAGCTGAACACGTATTATGAATGAATGGTACGACACATGATCGAGTGGGATAACATCAATTGACCCATGACAGAACAGATCGGAACAAAATAGCTATTTATGTATCGAGGGCGTGAAATAGGCTTTTATGGACCGCAGCGTGTGAGTAACACGCCTTGGTCAATAAAATCAAATTACGCCCGAAATACATACAACAGTTTATGCACGACCGGTATACTTTATGTCATGTAGATAGATGATAGATGCATGCCTATTTATATCTAGAATACGATAGAAATACATCAGGGCTGCCGTGAGGCGGCTGTATGTTCATATCATATCGGAAACAGAATAAATCAAGCAGTGATGGAATGACTGTTACCGTGGCAACTCAGTCAATTATTCGGAATAATATTATACAGGGCTTTTCATGATGAGCGTTAATTAGCTGTTTCTGACAAACTATTAAACATATCAACATGAAAATTTCACAGTATGCATAAATCAATATGACTTACACGCCAAAAATATTTTAGACGATGCGGCGTTGTCTCTTCTACTATAAAGTAGCGGCTTCTTTGATTTTTCAAAAAAAAAAAACGTATATAATATCATATTATGATTCATTATCACTTTGTCAATGAATTCATATTCTATTTCCCTATACCTATCTATTACCATTTAGAAGATATAAATTAATTTCGATATTTTTTTTACCAAACATGAACTTTCATAAATGCTGATAATATTGAACTCTCTTGCAATAAAACGATCAAGTTTGAAACATAGTGGAGTTATACTATGAGGATCTTCACTCAGAGTCATATTTTCATTTGCCTCATACAGGGTCTTCAAAAAATGCAGATACTTTGATCTCATGAAAAAATGAGTGGAACTCAATTTTTTCAAATGAAACACCCTGTATATTTCAACATTTCTGAGCTCTTCATTCAATTTTAGATTGACTTTTCCATTTGAAACGGCTAATTAACGCTCATCATGAAAAGCCCTGTATAGTAGCCATATTTGCTGTCAATTTTTGTGATCACAGATAATTTATTAGTGATTTTGAAATGGATTCAAGTGACGATGAAAGTGTGCATTGTACAACAGAAAACAACAAATCCAAATATTTTCATAAATAACTGTTCTAATTGTATGGTCAATATCAAGTTATAATTTATTTTTGAATTAATTATGTTCATTGTTTTCATTATATTATTGTTCATAAAGTTTTGGGCTTAATCATAGGATTTTGCATCACAGAAATATTAAGAAAATTGTAATATTCAAAGAAGCCATCACAACTATTGAAACACATATGTCCTGAATTATACAGGAAGTCTCATTATGAGTTACCTAAGTACAATAGATATATTGATAGTCTGATGATGGTGGTGGATGGATTCTCGACTCGTAATATGCACATTCATATTCATAATATTGTTACGAAATCTCCTAGCGCCGGCCCTGTCGCTCGTAAACGCAAAATAATATGAGGGGTCGAAGGAAGATTGTTTACCTCGCGTAGAGAATTCGATCATCAAGATTTAACTGGAAGATTCTCCATAGGAGTACGCAGGTATATATACGGAAGCGATTCATTGCTACGAGAGAATTTATTCGGAGATTAGTTATCAGAGTTTCTAGCTTAGTAAAGATGAGGAGAGTTTTACAGAGTTTTCATCGGAGAGAGCTTTGGTATTGATTCAGTTATATGTTTCAATTATTCTGCATTTATTGAAACCATCTTAATATAGGCTTCTATCGATATGAGATTGAAATTCACTTTAGCGCCTGCTCAAGGATTTTATCGCCCGCCGGGCGATAAAGTAGTCTGGGGGCAATGAAGTGCTACTTCAGGCCCGGTCGTGAATAAAGAAAAAAACAGAGGCTACTTGCATTTTGTTAGATGGAAATGGAAAAATTGCTACTTGTTCATTGAGTTCGGATCAATGTTGGAGTCCTCTTCTTGGAAGGGGAGATGAACTGGGGAGGTTCAATTCGAAGTAGTTTGTGTCAAAATCAACTCTAGGTTTAGCTATGGATGAATAAGTCATGCCAGTGTCATATTTTAACACTGCCTACCAGAAATTGAAATTCCATTGAAAATTTTCCAAAATAGGCTTAAAAAAAGTAGGCAGACTAGCTTCCGAAACGTCGCCAAGTGGAGGTATGTGCATTTAATCAATAAATTTGTTCATTAGGTCTCCCAGAGTCATAAAAATTCGATATGTGACTAACAGAATAGTAACGCAATTTTGCATCTTTTTAATATTGCAGTTACATATCGGGACAAATATACCAATATGCCCAAAAAGCAAATATTAGAAGAACTCAAAGCTTTCCCCTTTCATTTCTAGGGGAGAGAAAACTCAAAAAATGGATTCCAAAACATTATAAATATCTATACGATAGCACATCTGCATTGAATATAATTATCGATCATTGTATAATCTCAGTGTAAATTCAATCAAAAATCGATAATATCTGTACCAGAATGTTAAAAATTTTAGTCAGAATAATCTTGATTTATTGAATAGCCAATTAATATATGGAAACTGGAATTTGTATTCAGCTAATATTGATGTTTATAACAACCTTATGGACGATATCACAAATCAGGTCGAACTCATGTCACCTTTATAATCTCATACACTGAAGAAAAATCAGCTGCCTTGGCATGTCCATGAAGTTGTGGATATCAAATAGTGTTAGGGCTCCTACAGCTTTCAGTAGCTGCATTTATGAGAACGAAAAACAAATGAACTGTTGCCTAATATATAAAAGTAGTAAGAATAAAGTCGTCAATCTCCTCAAAGTGAAAAAATGCAGTTATTTTAAAACTGAAATGACTAACTACACAAATAATATTTAAAAATTGTAGAAAACATTTATAACGCTTGTAAAACCCAAAAATCCTTCCATACCAACCTAATAATGTTTTAACCAAGTTCAACTAGAGAAACCTCCGATGGCCGAGATGTTCAAGTCATTTTCTACAGATAGTATAATAAATATCAAATATATTTTTTTGGTCCCCACTTGGTCAAGCTATAATCTTCCTAATGTTCTGAATAACAAAGTTTTTTTCAAGAGCATATTCGTTGTTATTGGTCCAGTAATATTAAATTTCGTCAACACCTCACCTGACTCAGCAATAAGCATAGTAGTACCAATACCGTATCCGGAAAAAGTACTGGAATTATCAAATCGATTATCAACTTTCATATTATCTGAATGCCAATGATCTTTCGATGGAACAGGTCACTCTTGCAAAACAAGTAACTGTCTGTTAGTGGAAACTTGATAAAGATAAAAATAAGTACATTGTTGCTCTATTCCTCGATTTTAAGCAAGCGGTTTGAGACCATAGAAATCTTCATTTTACTTATACAGGTCTATGGTTTAACTGACAAGGTATAGCACCAGTTTGCTAGAATAGAATAGAATAGAATAGAATATCGTTTATTTCCTTAAGACAGTACAAACTGTATGGAAAAAGTCAAAAGTGTAGAGGTGAATTATCTCTAGTTAAAAAACAACATAATATAGCACAATTTACATGTAACAAAACAAAATTAAAATAATACAAAATAAAACACAATTGGTACCTACAGGGAGAACCCAGTACAAATATGAGTAAATATAAAAATATAAATAATCTATGTTGAGTTTTATCAAAGCTAGCTATCTACAGGATAGATCACAACGTACTAAGGTCAAAAATTATATGTTTTCGCAAAAAAGTGTAAATTATGGGGTTTCACAGGGCAGTGTTCTAGGACCACTACTGTTCATATTATAACTTTCTTGCTGATGATACCCCCGTGTCAAGTTGAGGAATGCAACTGAAATCAATGGCGTATTCTTAAAAATTTCTGGAGTTTTTTCTTGTTTATTCTTGTTCATTTAATATTTATTAGGATTTCCAATGTTTGCTTGAAAATATACGTCATATATTAAATCAATTACAATATAAATAACTGTGTGGAATATAAAAAAATTAAATATATAACAAATTATTATATTTATTGTTCCTTATACTTGGAACACGTCGGCTGCTCATCTCCATCCAACGTCTCTTCTCTGGTAAAATAAACCAAGCAGTGAGATAATCTGAGTTGATCGGTTCTGTGTGGGATAGATAGTGACAGGTCCCAAAACGGGTCGAAGGTTACGGAACAGTACCCGCAATAAGTACATTTTAACGTTGATTCCAATTGGCCGACGACGTTATCTACTATATTCGAATTGTCCATGCGCAGGTAACTCGACCATGATTCTTTTGCTTTTTCGCTGTCACTCAACCACGAAACTCGAGTGTTTTCAACGTCAATTGAATTTTCATCAATTTTGCTTGAATGTGGTTGATAATGTTTCTTGCTGAGTGGTATCGGTTCGGACTTCCATTGTCTTTATTATCAACTCCATTGAAACCTGTTACCAAGCAAAAATACAAATCGAATAAAACGAATAGGGTTGAAATGGATTTTTGGTCAAAAATTGAAATTGAAGGTTTGAATAATCACAGATAATAATATTGTGACAGAAATCAAACCAAAAATCCATTTCAACCCTTTTCGTTTTATTCGATTTGTATTTTTGCTTGGTAACAGGTTTCAATAGAGTTGATAATATAGACAATGGAAGTCCGAACCGATACCACTCAGCAAGAAACATTGTCAACCACATTCAAGCAAACATAGAAAATCATAATATATATATATATATATATATGCAAGATGAATTTTCTGGGTTTTCTATCCGTTAGGTATCTTCTGATTTGTTCGACGTTTCGAATTCCATTTCGAATTCATTCTCAAGAACTGTGAGACGAATATCTGTCCGTACCGTCCTGGTCAATCACTCCCCTTACGAAGTAACCAAGCAAGAGTAAGCGAAGACTTCAATTGTCTGTTCTCCATGGAAACTGGTATTTATAATGTTTGTCCTCAGTTCCGACTAGGTCCGATATTATTGATGATTATATCATTAACCGCTCTCTAAGATTGTATCCTGCCCATCCAGGTATTATGTAGAAATTGATGTTTTCACGGATCTTCGATATGCAAGATGAATTTTCTGGGTTTTCTATCCGTTAGGTATCTTCTGATTTCGACGTTTCGAATTCCATTTCGAATTCATTCTCAAGAACTGTGAGACGAATATCTGTCCATACCGTCCTGGTCAATCACTCCCCTTACGAAGTAACCAAGCAAGAGTAAGCAAAGACTTCAATTGTCTGTTCTCCATGGAAACTGGTATTTATAATGTTTGTCCTCAGTTCCGACTAGGTCCGATATTATTGATGATTATATCATTAACCGCTCTCTAAGATTGTATCCTGCCCATCCAGGTATTATGTAGAAATTGATGTTTTCACGGATCTTCGATATGCAAGATGAATTTTCTGGGTTTTCTATCCGTTAGGTATCTTCTGATTTGTTCGACGTTTCGAATTCCATTTCGAATTCATTCTCAAGAACTGTGAGACGAATATCTGTCCATACCGTCCTGGTCAATCACTCCCCTTACGAAGTAACCAAGCAAGAGTAAGCAAAGACTTCAATTGTCTGTTCTCCATGGAAACTGGTATTTATAATGTTTGTCCTCAGTTCCGACTAGGTCCGATATTATTGATGATTATATCATTAACCGCTCTCTAAGATTGTATCCTGCCCATCCAGGTATTATGTAGAAATTGATGTTTTCACGGATCTTCGATATGCAAGATGAATTTTCTGGGTTTTTATCCGTTAGGTATCTTCTGATTTGTTCGACGTTTCGAATTCCATTTCGAATTCATTCTCAAGAACTGTGAGACGAATATCTGTCCATACCGTCCTGGTCAATCACTCCCCTTACGAAGTAACCAAGCAAGAGTAAGCAAAGACTTCAATTGTCTGTTCTCCATGGAAACTGGTATTTATAATGTTTGTCCTCAGTTCCGACTAGGTCCGATATTATTGATGATTATATCATTAACCGCTCTCTAAGATTGTATCCTGCCCATCCAGGTATTATGTAGAAATTGATGTTTTCACGGATCTTCGATATGCAAGATGAATTTTCTGGGTTTTCTATCCGTTAGGTATCTTCTGATTTGTTCGACGTTTCGAATTCCATTTCGAATTCATTCTCAAGAACTGTGAGACGAATATCTGTCCATACCGTCCTGGTCAATCACTCCCCTTACGAAGTAACCAAGCAAGAGTAAGCAAAGACTTCAATTGTCTGTTCTCCATGGAAACTGGTATTTATAATGTTTGTCCTCAGTTCCGACTAGGTCCGATATTATTGATGATTATATCATTAACCGCTCTCTAAGATTGTATCCTGCCCATCCAGGTATTATGTAGAAATTGATGTTTTCACGGATCTTCGATATGCAGTTCTTGAGAATGAATTCGAAATGGAATTCGAAACGTCGAACAAATCAGAAGATACCTAACGGATAGAAAACCCAGAAAATTCATCTTGCATATCGAAGATCCGTGAAAACATCAATTTCTACATAATACCTGGATGGGCAGGATACAATCTTAGAGAGCGGTTAATGATATAATCATCAATAATATCGGACCTAGTCGGAACTGAGGACAAACATTATAAATACCAGTTTCCATGGAGAACAGACAATTGAAGTCTTTGCTTACTCTTGCTTGGTTACTTCGTAAGGGGAGTGATTGACCAGGACGGTATGGACAGATATTCGTCTCACAGTTCTTGAGAATGAATTCGAAATGGAATTCGAAACGTCGAACAAATCAGAAGATACCTAACGGATAGAAAACCCAGAAAATTCATCTTGCATATCGAAGATCCGTGAAAACATTAATTTCTACATAATACCTGGATGGGCAGGATACAATCTTAGAGAGCGGTTAATGATATAATCATCAATAATATCGGACCTAGTCGGAACTGAGGACAAACATTATAAATACCAGTTTCCATGGAGAACAGACAATTGAAGTCTTTGCTTACTCTTGCTTGGTTACTTCGTAAGGGGAGTGATTGACCAGGACGGTATGGACAGATATTCGTCTCACAGTTCTTGAGAATGAATTCGAAATGGAATTCGAAACGTCGAACAAATCAGAAGATACCTAACGGATAGAAAACCCAGAAAATTCATCTTGCATATCGAAGATCCGTGAAAACATCAATTTCTACATAATACCTGGATGGGCAGGATACAATCTTAGAGAGCGGTTAATGATATAATCATCAATAATATCGGACCTAGTCGGAACTGAGGACAAACATTATAAATACCAGTTTCCATGGAGAACAGACAATTGAAGTCTTTGCTTACTCTTGCTTGGTTACTTCGTAAGGGGAGTGATTGACCAGGACGGTATGGACAGATATTCGTCTCACAGTTCTTGAGAATGAATTCGAAATGGAATTCGAAACGTCGAACAAATCAGAAGATACCTAACGGATAGAAAACCCAGAAAATTCATCTTGCATATCGAAGATCCGTGAAAACATCAATTTCTACATAATACCTGGATGGGCAGGATACAATCTTAGAGAGCGGTTAATGATATAATCATCAATAATATCGGACCTAGTCGGAACTGAGGACAAACATTATAAATACCAGTTTCCATGGAGAACAGACAATTGAAGTCTTTGCTTACTCTTGCTTGGTTACTTCGTAAGGGGAGTGATTGACCAGGACGGTATGGACAGATATTCGTCTCACAGTTCTTGAGAATGAATTCGAAATGGAATTCGAAACGTCGAACAAATCAGAAGATACCTAACGGATAGAAAACCCAGAAAATTCATCTTGCATATCGAAGATCCGTGAAAACATCAATTTCTACATATATATATATATATATATATATATATATATATATATATATATATATATATATATATATATAGATATACAGTGTCACCGATAAAGTCCGCATCAAATGGGAAACTTTTTTATTTATCGTTTTATGTGAAATTTGATTTTGGCAGTAGATTTTGCTTAAGAAATGATGTCAAATGGCGTCTACAAAATAGGTCACGTGATTTCCTTAACCTGTCAAAATTGACATTTAAAAAAAGAAACATCGAAAAATGTCATTATTCTTCAAAATATCCAAAAATATCAAAGGATAAAAACATTTTCTTTTGTAATTTTATACCCACACACCAAGATTCAAACCCATAATAAGTATTTTATATTTTCACTATTTTTCCGCACTCCTGCTTTTTCTACTTATCAAAATTTAAGGACACCTGTACTAAATCATTTATTTTAACTAAACTCGTCACCGAATTTCTTTTTTTGTAATATAATAATATTTTAAGAGCCTCTTTGATGTTAAAAACAAATTTTGAAAAATAAAAGTTGTCAAACTTGATGCAAAGTTCATCTAGTTTCAACGGGGCTTTCAAAACTATACAGTACTTGAGTTTTTTAATGAGCAAATGGCCTCACAATATGAATTAGAACAAAACGGAACATTAGGAAACATCATTTCGTGATTCTTGAAGCCCATTCAATAAAAGAAAAAAACTCATAGTATTTACATTTACCTACTCCGCTAACAACACTAATTTAAAAAAACTGGGTAGGCTGTGAAAAAATATGAAACTACATAATGTGTTTTAGAAAACGTCACTGTCACTGAATAAATTAATGCCCGTTAGTTCAATGTAATGTATGAAAATTAAAATAATATGTTATCTTTACAAGAAAAAATTGAAATTGTGCTAATTTGTGGTGAAAACACAGTGCATCGACAAGTGGCTGATATTTTTAACGCAAGACATCCTGGTGGACATGTACAGCAATCCACTGTAAGTAGGATTTTAAAAAAATTTAAACTGACTGGTTCAGTTGAAAATACTTTTAAAAAACGTCATAATCCATCACGCAATAATGATGAGGTTCAGTTGGCTGTCTGCCTGGATGTTATCGAACATGGAAAATCAAGTATTACCAATATTGTAGATAGAACTGGCGTTAAAAGAGAAAGTGTAAGAGCAATTTTACATAAAAATAAATTCAAACCCTACAAACCCAAATTTATAAATACCTTAAAGGAAAGAGATTTCGATGTTCGACTAGATTTCTCTTTCTGGTACCAAGGAGAAGTAGAATCAAACAGAAAATTTCCTTACAACATCCTATGGACCGACGAAGCTACCTTCACATCGAACGGCGTAGTCAGTTCCCAGAATTGTAGGTGGTGGGCTCAGGAAAATCCTCATTTTGTGATAGAATGTCGGGACCAATATTCATTTAAAACAAATGTGTGGTGCGGTGTTTTGAATAATCAGGTAATGGGACCATTCTTTTTTAGACACAATTTAACTTCTCAGGATTATTTGCAATTTTTAAATACTGAGATCAGTGATATAGTGGACAATATGCCGGTTGAAATAAGACACAGTCTGTGGTATCAATGTGACGGGGCTCCTATTCATAGTTAAAGACAAGTCAAAGAGAAACTATTAGAAATGTTTAGGGGCAAAGTTACTGGGCGAAATATGGAGGAAATATGGCCGCCTAGGTCGCCAGATTTAACCCCACTAGATTTTTTCTTGTGGGGTTACTTAAAACAAATCGTTTATAAACAAAGACCTTTTCGTGATGTGAATCACCTAGAAACTGTTATTAGAAACTCTATTTTAAACATAAACCCTGTGAGTATCAGCAACTCAATAAAAGATGTATCAAGAAGGACAATTATCTGCATAGAACGCGATGGAAGACATACAGAAATGTAGTGTATTTAATGTCGTGAGTCTTTTTTTCGTGTTTTTTTGCTATTAGGTATAGGTACATGTTTATTTTCAGTTCCTTTTAATTAAGATTAAATTCCACTGTATTTTTTGTTAAAAAAACAATAAACACTCTAAGATATTGTTTCCTAATGTTCCGTTTTGTTCTAATTGATATTGTGAGGCCATTTGCTCATTAAAAAACTCAAGTACTGTATTGTTTTGAAAGCCCCGTTGAAACTAGATGAACTTTGCATCAAGTTTAACAACTTATATTTTTCAAAATTTGTTTTTAACATCAAAGAGGCTCTTAAAATATTATTATATTACAAAAAAAGAAATTCGGTGACGAGTTTAGTTGAAATAAATGATTTAGTACAGGTGTGCTTAAATTTTGATAAGTAGATAAAGCAGGAGTGCGGAAAAATAGTGAAAATATAAAATACGGGTGAAAATATAAAATATGGGTTTGAAACTTGGTGTGTGGGTATAAAATTACAAAAGAAAATGTTTTTATCCTTTGATATTTTAGGATATTTTGAAGAATAATGACATTTTTTGATGTTTCTTTTTTAAATGTCAATTTTGACAGGTTAAGGAAATCACGTGACCTATTTTGTAGACGCCATTTGACATCATTTCTTAAGCAAAATCTACTGCCAAAATCAAATTTCACATAAAACGATAAATAAAAAAGTTTCCCATTTGATGCGGACTTTATTGGTGACACTGTATATAAAATAAACAAGAATAAATATCACAAAGTAAAAAACTCCATAAGTGAAGGTATAAATTCAGTTACGATAGACAAATGAAATGCAGACATATTATATCGATATAAGTATTAAACTAAAAAGTTTTTTGAAAGTTCTGAGAGATTCACAATCTTTGATATAATTGGGGAGTTTGCTATATTCTAAGAGCCCTTTTTTGAACACGGAATTCGTTGGCCTGGGGTTATTCGCTCTAGTCACATATAAATTCACACACCCTTGTTGGGTAGTCATGCATTTCACTATGGTAGGCAATGAATTGATTGAGGATTCACCATTCACTATTTTGAAGATAAAAATCATAGAGAAATAGAACAGTCAAGAACGTAGAACTAATCAAGAGTTTGAAGCATATACATTATAGGAGTAACTCTATTGTATTTTAGGAGTTTCCACATAAATCTGTTTTGAAGTTTTTGTAAGGATGATATACTGCTTGCGTCAAGAAGAGTGAGAACTGTTGGAGAATAATGAAAATGCAGTCTGATGTGTAAGTAATTATATTTTATGTATTATATATTTATATTGAGTAGTTGTTATCATCAATTTATTTTCATCAACATTAGTTTTATTTTATCGATATTGTGGAATCCAGAAATTTTTAGGAATACGCCATTGATTTCAGTTGCATTCCTCAACTTGACACGGGGGTATCATCAGCAAGGAAGTTATAATATGAACAGTAGTGGTCCTAGAACACTGCCTTGTGAAACCTCGGAATTTACACTTTTTTGCGAAAACATAATTTTTGACCTTAGTACGTTGTGATTTATTCTGTAGATAGCTAGCAAACTGGTGCTTTACCTTGTCAGTTAAACCATAGATCTGCATAAGTGAAATGAAGATTTCTATCGTCTCCAACCGCTTGCTCAAAATCGAGAAATACAGCAACAATGTACTTATTTTTATCAATGTCAAGTTTCCACTAACAGAGAGTTACTTGTTTTGCAAGAGTGACCTGTTCTGAATTCTGACTGATATTCCATCAAAAGATCATTGACATTCACATGATATAAAAGTTGATAATATATAGCTTAGATTTAAATCAAATTGCAGTTTTTTGTTTCACTATTATATTTTTCTACTCTACCTGTTTGATCCCAACTTGCAATCGAAATTATGTAGACGATTTCCATGCACCACCACACTACACTACACTATTATAAACATCTTGTTTAGCGAATCATAAAAAAAATATCAAAAATTACGCCAGTTTTATTCGGAGATAAACACGACGCTTCGCTCTGAACGGCTTCGAATGATTTCGATACTTACCTTTTTTGTTACAGATGTCAGACGGGAATCGACAAAACATGGGCAGAGCTCACTTTGTTTCAAAAAATTGAATTGATTGACTGTTTCAGCCGCAGAGGAATCACGCTGGCACAGGCACTGATTCAGCCGATCCAATGTTTGAGAGAAATATGTATATATATTTATTATCTGAAAGATTGAAAAATCTTGTAGACAAACGAATAAGGGGTTCAAATCTAGGATTTATTAAGCTAAAATAATTTCACACGAAGCGAGATTGTTCATTAAAATCAGTTTTCAGTAAAACTTTCGTAAGATAAATAAAAGTTGAAAATCAGATAATTGGGAATGAATGCCCAAAAAAAATATAAGATGGAAAGGGGATTATAGAAAAGTGATAAAAAAGGCAATAGAAAACCCTTTCCGCAAAACTGTAAACGATCCTCAAAAACACCTCAAGCGAGTAATGCTATTTTTGTTAGGGGAACCTATTTCCAAGTCCTTCCTGAATTTTGATTTATTTACGCTTTTAGTCAGGGTAGGTGGCAATTTATTATATATTTTATTCCCGTGGAAGCAATAGAATTTTTTACTAGGGTAGATGTTGGAATGGGCAACTTAAGATGATGTAACAAAATGGTTAAGGCTTTCGCGGCCGAGGGTTTCGGTATTACTACTTTTCTTCGGGTTTGAAGGCCGTCGTCGTTCTTTGGAATTTCTTCCTAAACGTTTCGCTAGCGCGAGTGGCTCAGTCATCGGAATAATAGATGAGAGATGAGTAAGCCTCTGAAGAAGGTAGCCACTCGCGCTAGCGAAACGTTAGGAAGAAATTCCAATGAACGACGGCCTTCAAACCCGAAGAAAAGTAGTAATACTTAAGATGATGTGTTAGTCTAGTACAGTGACTTTTTTTCGTTAGGAAATAGCTTTTATTTTTGTGTATCATTCAACTTGCATTTAACAGATAAGGCGTATCTAGAATGAATGAGGAAAATGTAGTCGGAATTTCGTTTTTATGAAGAGAGGTTTGCATGGTTCATTCCATGTCTAGTTACACATAGGTATAACCGATTGCTCGTTTCACCTCCAGTGTACTAGAAACCAAGATGGTTTTCTGAGACCGTTGGCAATCCATAAGGTTTGACTGGAATCACAATAAACCTCTGTCTCTTATTATAGTGGTGGAGCTTTTAAGCTGTATTCTGGGATTTACACAATCAAAGGCTTTCGATAAATCCCAGAACACTGCTGCTGCCGTTGCTTCCCCTGAAATAAAATTGCTGTAGTCAAAAATGAAAATACTGCATCGGCGAGGTTTTTTCTCTCTCAAAATCCAAACTAATTGGAATTGATGATTTCGTTTAATATCAGGTCTTGATGTGACTAGTTCCTCAACCAATTTTCCTAGAGCCGAAATTAGCGATATGGGCCTCATATTTGACGGGTCGTCCTTGTCACCCCCTTCATGTGAAGGAATGACAACTGATGATTTCGGGGAAGACGGAAATATACCCTGGTCGAACGAGATCTTGATCAAATGAACCAGCATCTCTAAAGCAGTGGTTTGTGAATTATCAAAAATTTTCAGCGATAAATTGTCCATTCCTGAGTTTTTCTGTTTCTCATTTCTCTAATTGTATTCATGACTTCACAACTATTTGTGAAAAATAACTTCACTAGGTATACCGGGTGACCACGGAATAATGGTACACAGCCCTATTCGGTTATTTGTAGGGTTCGAAATTTGGTATTAAGGTCTATACCTTGAACAATAAATTTGGGTTTAGTGGGAGGTAAAACCGAAACAAAAATGAATCTCAATCGACCCCTATATATTTTTCCAGTTCTTACGAACATGGAATATATTTTCAGCGATATATCAAGTCTTCATTTCTATTCAAAATGGCGCCGTATGAGCCATTTTTTCCAAATTTAGTATGACGGCAATATATCTTCGAAACTATTGCCAAACAGAATTTGGTAAAAAAACAAAAGAGAAAATTTACTCACTTTCCGAGATAAACTAATAGAGATTTGTATGCTTTGTGAAGTGGGCATATGTCCTATAAAATAATACTTAATATACTTCTTTCTTTACTGTTTCATTAGTAGGTAATAAATAACTATGCAATGTCACATTACCCAAACAGTTATTAAATATGGATACTTTATGGTTGAAGTTTAAAACATACTTTTTTTTTTTTTTTTTTTGAAAGAGATCAATTGAATACCAAAGGTGATATCACTCGAACTAGAGGTGAATTTGGCTCACAAGGTTAGAATCTTTAGGAGAAAAAACTCGATGGGTCGATTTGCACTTTGGTGTCAGGATATAAAAGGGGATCACTTTTACAGCAAAAATTTCAATCTCACCGATTATACTTCTTCCTATCGAGACTTTTGAGAATTGAGGTTGAAAAGGGTGTACCAGAAAAAACTGAAATGTTTGATATTGTCCCACTCCACAAACCTCGAAATGGGTGTCTCAAATCTGTTCGTATTTACTTCACAAATCTCAAAAGTAATGCACGGAACTCTATGGCTAGCTCACAAACCAAACTATAACTTTTCATGCATCCCCCATTTTTTCTTTAAGGAAGTTGTCAGAATTATTCAAAGACCTTCGATGTACATAAACTGTAGACATTTTTTTGTTTACCACTATTTTAGATGACTCAGGTATTGTCACCCTTTGGACATCTTTAAGAGCCTCATTTATCAGAGTTTCTATTAATGTTTTTCACTTTTTTTGTTCAGTTCAAAAAGGTATTGACTTACATAAAAGATATATCATTACGTCCAGTGGGGTCACACCGTATACATTCTCAGATAATGAAAATATATCTATTGATTCGGTTTAGTAATGATTAGTGTAAAGACATAGTCAACGAACCGTTCCAAGATGATTATTCCAATTGTTGTAATGGCAGGGATATAATGTCTAATTAATGTCTACGGCGCAACGATTATACAAAATAAGTCTTCAACTCTTCCATATAATTTCATGACGTACATACCAATTTTCAAATGAGGGGTTCTCAAGCGTTGTCTTCACATGCATTTTTCTAGATCTGATATCACGATTATAACCCACGTCCTCACAAATTCATAATTCTCCCAATTTCGATTTCAATACAACCGCTTGAGTTTGACAAACTACAGTAATTAGACTAGTAATGAGCAAAATCGTTATCATGTCAACATCAATTATTTCTATTTGAATTGAAAATCGTTTCACAGAATCGGTATTCTCTCCTCTCAAAAGTACCATAATCATGTGGGTTACCAGTGCATATAACGTATTGCGCAATGATATAATTGTCTAATTATTTGAATCAGAACAACAATATCATAGGATTATACGTATTGTATTTCACTTTCGGATTTTTATATTGAAACCAACATCAAAGTAATGAAAATAGTTGCAGAGGTCATCACAAGTCACTTTCTAAAAATAGTATTTGTTGAAAATCACATGTTGAGACTTTTTCTAGATGAATACATGAACATTTTCATATTTGGAAATGTGCACGTAGTAAGTACTACAGTTTCTATGTTAAACATTTTTTTTTCTTAGAAATCGAAAAAAATGTCTGTTTGAATCGTGAAAAAACACAATCACGAGTTTATTTCCAATGTTTTCACGAAAGAGTAAGGCTCTGAAGGACACTTTGGCAAAAATATGAAAATTAACGAATGGAGTTTGTAAGGGCAACACTCGAATGAATAAATATTTGGGTAATTTTGAGGCACAAAAATTTATCGATTATGAACATTTCTGAATCATTATTCATTTTTTATTCGTGTTTTTTTTTCCAATCAACCCAGAAGAATTATATTCAAAAGGAAATATGTGCCACGCCAAAAAAACTCTTTTTACGAATTATTAGTTTTGCCTCCTATCGAAGCAAAATAATAACGAAGCATAATTCACTCGATTAACTAACATAATATTTCCAACTTGCTCTCACTTCTATCTCTCAGACATTACAACTAATGGACTGGCCTAGCCTTCACGACAGCTTTCCATATAACACGATGCGGAATACAATAGAGAGAAAAAAGATATGCACATTGAAGTTATATTGTGAAGGGCAGAATGATAAGTCTATACTTGAATTACTCTGTCCTTCTTAGGCTGGATTCGGACAGATCCGAAATCCGATGGTACGACGATCCGACAGCTTTCTGATTGGAATTTAAATATAGACCAGTCAGAAAGCTGTCGGATAGTCGTACCATCGGATTTCGGATCTGTCTGAATCCAGCCTCAATCTGCTACATTGAGGAAGGTATTCGCTTAGGGTTATACTTGAAGTATTCTGTCTTGCTCACTCCAAAGTCCCCTCACTCTCTTAGGGCCAGTCCATAAGTTGTAATGTCTATGTTCTATACGTGAAGGCTATGAAATTTTCTCGCCAAATATTGCCGAAGACAGTGCTAAGCTTCCCTCCTACTTTTCCATATGTACTGCCAAATTGTGGGCCACTTAGGAGTATTGAGGATCCATTCTCGGTAGTGTAGAGGTCAGCACATTCGCCTTTCAAGCGGAAGACCGGGGTTCGATTCCCCGCCGGGCCACCGTGCTGGGTAATCGCACGTTAAAAGGTAAGGCCTCGTTGATACATTGCTCGCAATGGATGTTGTTTCGACTTCTGAGGGTTGACGTTCGTCAGGTGGTTAACGGAACCGAACAATATTAGAACAACAACATTCTTGATCGGATAATTCGACGTATTGTGATTTTCAGCAATTCAACAGTGCTTTATTTGAAATAACACCAACTCCAATTTAGTCTCATTGTGATTTTTTATCTATCTATGTCTTACGAGCGATTCATAGCGGCATAAATATTGGTCTAAGAGCTAGCTACGTAGGGGTAGGGGTCACTAGGTAAAGTGGGAATTTGATCATGTATAGGTTCGGTATATACATACATAGCGAGAGGCGGGCGGGCAGAAGGCATTCCCACTTTACCGAGTGACCCCTACCCCTACGTAGCCAGCTCTCCGTCTATATTGCCCTCGTGTGGATAGCAAGCCGTTGTTACATAACTGGCAACGACACAGGTGACCGTCTTGCATTGATGGGAAGGTGTACATTGAGCCTATGAACCGCCTCCACAAAGTTCGAATAAAACGGAGCATGACAGGTGTGAGTGTGGGGAAACGCAGGTTTTGTGCCACATTTCATTCGCATGTCCACATAATCAAGTCAATATTTGTTCATTACATAACTCCTTCCATAGTCCATAGGATGGAGGCTGAACATGGTAAGCTGTGCTGACATTCCGAATAGGCCACATTTGGCTATACAAGTGACGTTCGTTGCCAACTGGACGGACAGATCTAGTTGCTAAGGCCATTGGAGAGAAGAGAAGAAACGAAATAATGGTTTGCGTTTCCATGAATACCTGATACAATTGTTGATTTTCACAAGGCAATGATCGCTGTAAGTTTTTGAAAATTACACTCCTCTTACGGCATTCTTTGTGCGCAATGGAAATAATTCAAATTGAGTTTTCAATCTGTTCAAGTGTAGCTTATATCATTAATGTAGTAGAATCCTGTGAATCCCTTAATTTGGAAAATGTAATATTTTTCGAAGGGGGCTCAACGGATTGTTTGCAGAATCACCTGAGTGATGCTGATAAGACAACGGCAGTATCAGCTAACACTTTCTAAAGAAGTTGAAAACCTAATTTGAATGATTGGCTGGAAACTGATTATGGGCATGGGCCTTATTCTTATGTAATTAAAATGCACTTCGTTGTGTGCTTTTCACTCTGAATTCGCTGGTCTGCCAGTTTCGATTATTTTCTGCAAGTGACTCAGGTTCCTTGAAAGGATTAAACTATTACCTTTCGACATCCGGAAACTAGTCACCAGAAAATTGATTAAACTCATAAGAAGTTTGAGTCTGCAGTATTTGAAATGGATCAGAGTCTTGTACGAGAGTATTGAAGGTTCTCGTTCTCTGAGGCTGATGTGCCTGTTCAGACTTGATGAGTCAGGGGTACGAAAGGTGGATTATTTATTTGGCAATTTAGACAAAGGCTCGATGAGCCTGGTTGGGTCTCGGAGTTATATAAAAGACGCCCTTCAAATTTATAGTCTCTAGTACCACGTTTCCAATATGAAATATCCACAATAAAAGTATGACTGAATACCTATTATCATGCTAGTATAGAATAGTAGTCTACTGTTGCCTCGTTCACACTGCATTGATTTTTCCCGAACAGTTAATTTTTTTCAGATCTGCTTAAGTCCATCTAAGTCTTTAATAGTGGCATCCATCAGAAGAATCAAGATGGAGGGACTTGCACCTGTTATTCACCAAAGTGAGGAAATAAATCTTATTGATGGGGTTATATATCTTGGAGTTGTACTAGAATCAAGATGAAGCTGGAACCAAAATGTGTACAGAATAAAGAAAACGGAGGTGACAGGCGCAGTTATGAAAATAAATGGGGATTAAAATCAATCATGTTGTGCTGGCTGCACACAATGGTGGTTAGACAGATGATAACGTATGCATCTCTGGCACGATGGTCGAAAACGAAACAAAAATCTATTGTGAACAAACTGAGCACCGTCTAAAGACTTGCTTATTAGGGCATAACAGGCGTAATGAAAACAACACCGACCAGCAGCAATGGAGAAGATGCATGGGATTTGTGGAGGGACATTACTCAACTTGAATACGGACGACATGGCACCCAAATTTACATCGAACACGAAGTTTTCAGTATCAGTAGTGACGAGAGATCATGAAAAGTGTCAAAGAGATAATATCCCTGAGAATATGCATCTGGTTTACAGACGGATTCAAGACGGAATATGGTACGACAGCTCTATATACAGTGCGGGAGGAAACTTAGAGTAAAGTTATCCACTCGAACAATACACATCTGTATTCTGAGGTCCCAACGAAATGGGAGGATCAACATCTCCACGGATAGCCAAGCCTCACTCCGGAGAAAAATTCCAGAGTGGCAATACCGCGAAGAATCGAATTTCTGGAACACCATAATAGATCGACTCTTCAATGAGTCCCAGAACTCTCAGGAATCACAGATAATTGTTCTAAAATTGTTCGTTTCCGTTAACCAGCTGACGAACGTCAACCCTCAGAAGTCGAAACTTGTGCGAGCAATGGATCAACAAGGCCTTACCTTTTAACGTGCGATTACCCAGCACGGTGGCCCGGCCTTCCGCTTGATAGGCAGATATGCTAACCACTACGCTACCGAGACCACATTCCACCCAATCGAATACATAATTTCCATCGGGACTTATGGATTTTTGTAGAATGCTCATTTGTCGGTAGCTTGCATATAATTTGGAGGAATTTGAACTTCATTGGCTATTCTCTCATGACTAATTTTGTCTTCGGGTGAAATATTTATTTTTGCACTCTGTAATTCAAAAAAGGAACTCTCGGACATTCGAGACTGATATTCTTCTGATTTGGATTCTTTTATTTGTTGTTCCATTTCGATGAGCTTCAGCTTATTCATTAAAATGAATAATGAAAAAGATGATGAGCTTGCTAGAAGACGACGGCACGTAATCACATAAGGAAATTAGTGAGAGTCAAACATAGACCACAAACCCTTTTGCTGATTCAGATAGGTATGTAGAATACTCAATGAGTAACAATAAATAAACACTCGTCACTTGAAGAACACTCAATAGGAAACAATAAATAAACACTCGTCACTTTACTGGCAATACCGCTTTATTCGACTATCTGTACAGAACTGAGCTCTTTCCTCTCCAGAGTTAAGTAACAACCTTATTCATCATTCGGGATGACTTCATTATATGATAAAGTAAATCCTAATGGTATGCCTACACTACAGGTAGATGACGTTTTCGATATATGGCCCTACGCTACGGCTCCGAAATTCTCTATAATTTCCTTGATCAGCTTAACGACCTCAACCCGAATATAGAGTTCACAATGGAAATTTAAACGAATAACTGGGAGCATGTCGTTGCACCCACATTTCGTAACACCCACAGTCTCCGAATATATCCACTGTTGCAAAATTAATCTTTTTTGTCGATAGTCCCACAATGAATATGTTAGGTTTGGTTAGAATAGTTAGGTTAAAGTGGATTTGTAAAAAATTGCAGAACAATCGATGAATTTTGCATCAGGCATAATTCGGGTATGTTCGGAGACTATGAGTGTTACGAAATGTGGGTGTGATGTCCTCATCACAAAATCAAATAGAACCCATACGGTGTTCAAGAAACCAACACACACAAACCGATACCTCAACGCAAACCCCCACCATCATCAAGCACAAACCAGTTCCGTTTTGAATTTTTTGGCAAAGAGGAACATTGGGTTTGCGTATTTTTGTGAGACCGTATATCGATGGTTTAAGTGCAAACGCCATTTTGATAATCTTTACATTAAACACGAAAAACGATACCAATCTGATTGATTCCATCGTCTATATTATCAACTCAATTGAAACCTGTTGCTAAGAACGAAAGGATGAAAATACAAATCAAATCCCAAACAAAAGCTTGAAAAGTTTTTTTTTGTCGATAATGAAATAGAGGATTGATTGATTAAAGAAAAGAATGTGTTGTTACCAAAAATAGAGATAACGAACATGAAATATTAGTCAAAAAATTTTTAAATAAAGAAATAAATGAAATATTATAAATAAATGTTGAAACCAACTTGATTTGTTCCTCTGTTCTCGACCAGGGAACACAATACGCAGCCAGCTCACAAAAATTCGACCATCGAATAAAAACAGCGACACCAACTGCGTTTACCGGATACCATGCGAGTGCAGCAAATCCTACATCGGAGAAACCAAAACAATGAAGTGAGAATGGGCATGTTTGGACAAACCATCACAGCATTAAATGATCCGAAGCGGAGGTCATACACAAGGAGGAGCAATGGTTCAAGGGGAAATTTAAGGAAGCCGCCTACATCCTCAACAACGAGGCATTCAGTCACCCCAGCGTGAAGATCCGGAATGTGTGGGGGCCGCTCATCCAAGGCATGGACCGACTTCGGCTCGATAAGGGAGAATCTCGCGCCAATACATCCATTTGCCGCTGAAAATCGATCAGCACACGTCTAGTAGTAGCACCCGCTCGCCTCATTAGTATCGCCCCTTCCCCCACCATAGGGAAATCGGGGCTTTATAACCGATCTTACCTCGAAATGTTGTCAGTCTTCACCCGTAGACGGTTGCGGATACCAGCAATCGATCGTCGTGAGTACACATTCGATGCTTCCATTTTCTTGTCACTATATTATTTCATGAATTTCTTTGTTTGAAACTGTTTCGACTAATATTTCATATTCGTTAGCTCAATTTTTTATAACAACACATTATTTTCTTTGATCAATCAATCCTTAATTTCATTATTGACCAGAAAATCCATTTCAACCTTTCGTATTGGATTTGATTTCCTTACTTGATTTGTATTTTCATCTTTTTGTCCTTAGCAACAGGTTTCAATTGACAATAGACAATAGAAGTCCGAACCATTACTATTCATAATTCATGTCTGCGTTTCATAGTTTCCAATTGTACTGTTAGAAAAAAAAATGAATACATACAACATACATAAATTCAAACGACCGCGAAAAACTTCCCAGATCCACCTTGCATACAGGAACCATCAGTATTATTGGATTCTTTTTCCCGAATCGTGTGTCTGTTATTTCCGTTCCTATTCTCTCCAATAGCAATCCAGCCGATATCAAAGCTCCGTCTTTATGTCGTTAATTACAGCTCAAAGGCGCTCACCCTAACTCGATTAAATATCCGAGGGACTGTCGCAGACGCTGCCGACCAAATTGAAATGTGTTCTGCTGATTTTAATTGGTTTATCGCGTAGAGCGCGGTATAACGCCCGCACACCTTCAATGGTAATTAACGAACTTCCTGTTGAGCTAATCAAGGCGATAGTCATCGAATCCGCGTCTCAATAATATTTATCACGGAGCTGCGCCATCCAGACGGTGATCAGATTCAATTAGAGCTCGCGTCGGAGCGGCTGGAATCAGACTCTATCGAGTGAATGAGGAATAAATTGATTGGAATTCATTATCAGGTATAAAAGGAATCATTGTCGATTCATCGCACTCTTAAAAAGCGAACACAGAAATATGCAATAATTATTTTTTTCTTTTTTCTCAAATGTCAATAAGAATGATTTGTTTATGACGTCAATGATGTTCTCAACAAATCGATAATAAGGTCACATTTCATTCAACGTAGTGTTCTGCCTTGTGCTTGTTCTAATTCATTTGATACCTGTGAGTAAGGAGGATTTTTGTTCCTGAGTAGTTCAAATTATAGTACATTAAGTAACCAGGAGGATAAGTAGCCTATTACGCACGAGCGAAAAATTGTGAGCATGGCGTTAGCCGAGTGCGGTAATTCGCCAGTGCACGTAATTAGCCTTATCCTCGTGTTCCATACTGTACTTTTTTTGCTCTCACCATGCTTGTGCGTTAACTTCTGGTATTGTAGCACACATTTTTTCGTTATAATGCGATTTCAATCAACGACGAGACACTAATAATGACAGGGGATCATATATCAATCTATATATATATATATATATATATATATATATATATATATATATATATATATATATATATATATATATATATATATATATATATATATATATATATATATATATATTGACATTAGATTGACAATGCAAATAGACTCAACACTGTTTGGTACAATACAGCAATACAGTACAAAATTACGTCTGTAGACAATAACAGTTACATTACATTAAAATACATTAAAACAAAATCCATTCTTATGTTCTTTTTTCTTGCGAATTCATCGATCACTTTGCTTAAATTTTATGGCTTCTATGAACAGACATGAGAGCCAGTCCGCTTAGTCTGTCTGTCTTCAATGGCTTGAGAGTGGAGAAGGTCCTCTCAGCAGTTGCAGTGATCACTGGCCAAAGAAGTAAATATTTTCAGGAGGGTGAATATGTTAGGAAAAAGTTCCCTATTTACATTGGCTCAATGCCTCAATGGCACAAGGAGGCTTGTCGAGTTCCTTTTTTTTTCCCAAAACAATTTCCACAGTGAGTACTCACTAGGTCTCAGTTCTGGATCAACCATCTTTTCATAAAGTTTCAAAGATTCAACGTCTATTTTCTCGTTCTTTGATCGTTCGTTTACTTTCGGAGTGAGCCCCCAGTACTGTACTGCCAACATATAAAAACGAATTTTTTGCCGAAAGTAGTCAGAGTCAGTGACTTGGAAAGCGAATGGCGGTCTTTTTTTCGTGCTGCTACCTATCGTGATAGCGCCTAACTATATGCTTTACGGCAACTTACGTAATGAAACGCTTCGGTCTACGTCGTTAGCGGCGGATCACGTCCATCCACGAATTCCACGTAGGTAAATGGGTTAGTAAATTATAATAAATTTGGCAAATTATTCACGTACATTTTCAATTGGAAATTGGTTTGAACTCTTCCTTATTTACCTATGAAGAAGAAAAAGAACAATTATAACTTGAGTAATGCGTTTGAAAAATCTTTTTTTTTTGAAAATTTAGGGGTTTCAACCCCTCTGACCCCCCCGGGTACGGCCTTAGGTTCAATGTTACATATCCCATAATTTGAAAAAAAATCGAAAGCGGCCGCTTTTCAATTTAGAATACACGTGTATTCTAAATCGAAAGCGGCCGCTTTTCAATTTAGAATACACGTGTATTCTGAATGAACCATCACCCAACAGCTATCCAATACGTAATGAATAGTTCAGTGCAGTGTAAGAAGAAAAATTTACGTATCAGAATTCAGGAACAACATAAACTGGGGTTGGAAACTAAAAAAACAAAAACGAATGATATTGACAGACTAAAAAATGAACAAAAAATACCGATGATTAGGATTTATATATTCATAAATGGTTCCGCATCAAAAGCAAACTCAATCAAATAGCGAGTTCAGAAATTGATTTCGAAAACTACTCGCAATAATGACTATTATTCTCTCGGAATATTAATCCCTCGCCGCTGACGCGGTTCGGTTGGTAAAAATTTCACGAGAGTATTCACTTTATTGACTCGTGGTATCTATAATCTACTATAATTGAATATTGTCCATACCTTGAACAAGGTACAGTCAGATCTTGAAGTTCAAGTACGGTTGTAAACTGCTTGCTTCTGAATGAAGGCGAGCAATTGATTTCGTGAATGATTTTTCAGACCCGAAGGAAAGAGTGACACTGCCAAAAATTGAATACCTGATTCGGGTCGCGACGAGATAGGTGCGTTATAAGGTCTATTCTGATTTGCCGTATGGATCTTTTCAAAGAGTTGGAAAATAGTCGTCCAGTTGGTTACTCAAGATAACCTAGCCAAAATATTTTTCTCCAGAACTGACTCACTGATTTTGGACGAACCTGAACATTAAATACTAAAAACCCGAACGTGTAGTACCTACCTGCTCTACTTTTCCATCCATTTCCAAAGACTTTCTACCACTTATGTAAAAATGCCTTGTAGATTTTTCCAGAAGTTCGAAACACTTTCTTGCCGCCAAAATATTCACTGTTTGTTTGTCAAAGCCCATCGCGATGCCATTGATAGGCTCTGGTCCGATGGAGTTGTTTGCAGTGATCGTCAGCAGCCTCATTTCCCTCTAGACCAGTGAGAACAGAGACTATTTGCTGATCTTCCTATTGAAGAGAGTCTTTATCGGTAGTCAAGTACCAACTTAGACGTTACCTGGTAAGAGCCAAGTGGGTACACTATGACCAAGGAGATAATTTGGCAAATCAAATGTTTTGGTGTCAAAATCAATAATGAGAAACTTCACTTCAGGTATGTCTCGAATTGTCTGTATTTATGAAGGGGATACCCATTCTACTTGAGATTTATAGACCTGTAACAGTCCCTTCAGTGTTATGCATAATCTTTGAAAGATTTGTTTACAACAGAATGCTGTCTTCCTTGTGAGAATTCAGTACTATTACTTAATTTCGATATAAATGCTGAAATGTAATATCCATATGCAATCACTGGTGGTTGTCTTAATGTCTTCCACTTTGAGAAGGTCTATGCGATATATTCTTTCAATTTCTACGCTAAATACTCATTAAAGCAATGAATTTCTCATCTATAAGTGCTCACATTATCTCTTCTTATGTGAAGTTGAATATTATTGTATAATCCGAGAACCGATTTTGTTCTGTGTGAAGTATCATTGTCAGTTACGGATTTTTTGGCAGTGTTTAATAACCCAAACACCAAACTCACTCAACGTACTCATTGCATGGTAAGAGATCGTTTCAAAAAAAACGAGCTGATGCTCTTCTCCCTGATATTCAGGCTTGGTTAACTGAAGGAGCAACGAGTGCCGGGATTTCCAATTCTGGTTTTAGGGTCATTGATTTCTATTGAAAAATTTCACTTCACATTGAAGTTTTCAAATTACCGACTCTGCTCCTGACATCTGAAATTTCAACTGAAGGATTTTATAGATATTGCTTTGCATTTTTCGATGTATGAACTTTCAACCTCTAGAAATGAAAGAACATATAGTGAAATGAAATATAATTCAACACAACCTCGGGACAATACATCAATTCAGAAAAAAATAATAATTTAGCAATAAAAGAAGAAACACTCAAAAACTGCATTTATATAGGTGTGGTGCTGAAATGAATTTTTTCACGGACGCAGGAATATAAAAAATAATCCGTATCCAAAATGTTGAAATGTTTGACGTTCCCACTCTCATGCTGGAGTCATTATCAAGCACCTAAAACTCATCTCTATCAATACCACAAGCTAACCGATCATATCATATATAATATTCTGCTGTGATAAAATGCTTTAATTCATACTTGATGTATTAAATCATCATCATACTATAATGTTCCTCTGCTATTCTTTTCTGCATATATTTCATTACCGGTGCTTTTTCCCTTTTTATACTAAATGATTTCAGAGATCTAAGTTGGAATGTAATTCGATTCAGTTCAATGACAATAAGCCTATCAAGGAAAGATTAATTTTTATTATGAGAAGTCTCACTAGTAAGGTGGTGGGTGATTGAGAGAAATGTCTTCAATTCTTGTTAGTGACTCCAGCATGGCAACATTTCAAAATTTTTCAAACAGATTAATTCTCGATAAGACTATTTACTATATTTCAGCCTTCGTGAAAACATTTTGGCTACCACCTTGATTCAAAAGCAAGATAATATTGAAATTTGAAACAATTTTATTACAGAATAATGGAAAGTGAAAGCTCACAAATAACAAATATAAAATAGGAAAAACTATGATCACTATAAAAATAATGCAGTTTTCACAGATGAGGGACCTTGGATTGGCACGCTTGCAGGTCAGTTTTCCCTAACAACAAAGAAATTTTTGTTCGAGTTGACTTTTCATGATTTCACTTACCCTTTATGCTGATATGTATAATACCGGAAAAATTTCATCTACAGGGTTTAATTATCCTCTTCGATATGACATGAAATAATTTTCTTCTAATAATTGCAATTTAGGAGGTTGAGCATGATGTGAATAATTTGAATGTTCTAGTTATCTCAGAATTATATCATTTTTGATGATATTTCTGAAATGTCATATATGTCAAACGTGTAGTTGAATTCGACTTGTAAAATTGCCAACAGGGTACATCAAAAAATGAGAAAATTTTCACTCTTGATCAATGAGATAATTCTGGATGATAATAACAATAGCTGTGATTCAACTTTGCTTCATCAGTTTGCCTCCTTATTGATTTCGTTGAAGGTGGGTCTTCATTCCGAAATTACATCCTAAAATCTCCTAGAACCGATGTAACTCCAATTCTTTTGAAATCACTTTAATATCGAAAAATCCCCCGCAACATGTCTGTAACTAGCAAACCTTTGCAATTTTTTCATATCATTATTGGTTTTCAACAGCATTACAACAAATAATTAATTTACAGTAATATGAACTAATTGCATACCAACCAGAAAAATAAAAAAATAAACAGGAAATTACCAGTATAATATCACGTTAGTTGAACAATTAAAATGGAAATAATGACAAGCTTTTTTCAACATTGAAACGTATATTAGCAGCCATCCAACAGCCAATTCATTATTGTTTTAAATAACACACATTTGAAAAAATGAAGCACTGTTTGCTTTGAACAATTATTCAAAATGAGCGGTTTACCATTTACAGCATTTTTAATAGCACGGATGGAAAAGGAAACAATTTGAAGTATTCTGAAGAGTGATACGCCTCAATGAGTGCTCTAAAGCGTTATGTACGGGGGAAGTTATGAGATTCGTTACGCACAATAGATTTTTGAATCTAACGATGAAACGATCACAATGGCAACAGAAGTTAAATTATCTTGTTACTGGATTATTATCAATTACAATAGTGAACTGAGGAGGTCACAAAGTTTTTTTTCAAAGAACTATACATGGTATAAGAAACTCGATAGTCTTCTGGAGAGAACGAAGGAGATATTTTCTCAATGTTGGTTACTAACATAGAAAGCTGTGCTCTGAGCACCAAAAATATTTTCATTTCTTCACTTTTGCCAAATCTACATGTGATAGGTATGCCTTAATTCATTTAATTCAATGACAATTAGCCTATCAAGTTAAAGATTTATCGAAAATATGAGAAGACTTATAATATCTCATTTCTCTTGGAGGTTCCCAATTAATTTTGAGAATGTCAAGTATTTTATTCAAGTCGAGTAGTCTCTTTATATCATATCTGAATGTTTGAGCTTATCAAAAGAGATATTGTTGTGGGTTTTCGCAATATTCAAATCAATTCTTTTCGAGAGTAATTCTTGTGGTGAATGAATAATAGAATAGTATACCCTCAGCTGATAAAAGACATGCCACAGGTTTGAAGTTTAAGACAGATATGAAAACAAACTGACATAGTTTTTTTTTATATACCACATATGAGTTACATAACCAAGATACACTTCCAACATTGGAATTAGTGTACTCTGAAAACAAACCAGATCAGACAAAATCCTTCGAACAGAAGATACATGGAGCATTGCTGAAATACAACGACACACTCTCAAAAAATGAATGCACACAACTCAAAACCACCACATTTCTGAGGGTTACCAATAATAAATGAAAGTAATCATCCTCTGAGACTCATCGGGAGTCAATTGAATCTCCATTGCAGAAAATGGCCAAAAAATCACTTCAAATTCCGAAACTAACATCAGGCAATCAAAATAATTTTGTAAAAAATACTCCACATCTAACGGAGAAATTAGAATAAAGACAACCTGAGCACATGTTGGTGAGTGTTGATGTCAAAAGAATGTTTACCAAGTTCCTCTCAACAAAACTTTTGAAATTGTTAAATCTAAATTAGATACTTGTGGAACAGCAATCAAAAGAATGTTTACCAAGTTCCTCTCAACAAAACTTTAGAAATTGTTAAATCTAAATTAGATACTTGTGGAACAGCAATCGAAAGAACGAGTTTGGAAGAATATGCCTGAAACTATATACAGAAACACCATGTTTTTGATTGAAAACTAATTTTCTTCAACAAAAATTTTAAACGAATACATTTACCTTTCTGTAATTCTGAGTATGGTATATGTGTGCTATTCCGAGAATCGCTTCGTAGAAAGACATCCATATGGTCCAATGATATGGTGGAGATATGCTAATGATGTTTTTGATAGATTTATTCACGAACTTGACATTTTTTCCAGGACTCATTAAAAAACAAAAAACCAACAAGAAAATTCACATTAGAAAAAATAAAAACATCAATGAAGTTCCTTTTCTAGATGAAATGATAAAAAATCGGCAGACAGAAGTGTATATCGAAAGAAAACGCATACCAATAGATATCTACAGTATAATTCGAGCCACCACAAAAATTTCACAGACAGGTATAGTCAAATGTCTTCATAATAGAACGAAAATAGTGCAATTCATTTGAAAAGATCAATGAAGATATCAAATTTATAGAAAAGGTATTGTAAAAAATGGATATCCAAACTATTAGAAATAGAAAATAACTAGAAAATATTGAGCGAAATTGAAATCTTGTGTCTAACATTTTACCTCTTGTCCTCTGATTTTCCGAAGAGATTAAATGAAGTTTCAGGTGGAGAACGTGGATTAAAACTCTGAAAATAGATAGTCAACTGCCTTCTTTGCAAAGCTTCTTCTCCTAGTAAACACTTATGACGGCTTTCCCTATATAGTGAATACATTTTTAGTCCCAAGGTTTCTTCTTCAATTTCATAAATAGTGCCAGAAAATTCACTTCTTCCACAAGAAAAATGTATCTCTTTGATTGAATAACAATGACACACCTCCTACACTGATCAACATAAAAGATGCTTCTATCTCAGCTCTGTTGAATCTGTACAGTATTATTCCATACTCTTCAGATGTTCAATTTAAAAATTCATTTTCCTGATCGCTGCCGGTAGGAAATCTTTTCACATCTCAAACACGACAAATTAGATTAGGTTTTAACTCGCTCGATGGCTTGCCTGACAACAAATTTAAAAAGTCCTAACTAATGTTTCAGAAGTTAGTGAAAGCCATTTGAACAAATTACACTTTCGTTTCTTTTCATTTCTTTTTGAAAGGATGTTTTGTAGAGGCCTCTTCCTGACAAAGTTTAGAGCTTTTTATTAACCTAATTCGATAAAACGTATTAAGTAGCTGCCGATTCTTTTTTCGATGCGAAATTACTCCACTCCCCAGGGAATATTTCCGTGAAAGTCATTACCGGGGTGAATTTGCTGCTTTCGTTTCTTTTTCGAGGAAGCCCTTAATAATACTGGCAATAGCAGTCCAACAGGAATAATATTTTTTGGTGAAATAATTGGCTATTACCGCAGTTGATAAGTTTAAATGTACAATTTTATATTAGAAAATATGTTTGGTGGCATTGCTTGCTTCACCTAAAAACTCTCACTTCTTGAGAACACTACAATACGATGTGTTATCTACTCTTCACTAAGAATGTTTAATGATTGTTTCGTAGTTTTCTGGGATTGTAACCTACCACAATCTGAAGAAATAAGAATTAATATTGGAATCTATGCAAGATGCAAGATGTACATCAGGAACAGACAGATAGGTGGTTCTGAATTATCATAACCCATTCTTACTGCCGATGGAGATCACACAGTTGAAAGGAACGACACTAAAATTATGAGAAGAGAGGGTGATGGCAGAAAACGAAAATTGAAGGAATCTGCTTTAACCATGTTGTCTGGTGAAGAATGCATATCTATGAGTTCGCTTGAAGGACAAGGGACTAGAAATTTACCTTATGACTTTTTTGAATACGTTCAGTTTAAGAAAATCATTTGAATTCACAAAATTACAATTTTTAACAATTGTGCCAAGACATAATTGAAGTTTGCGGCAACAAATGTACCACAACTTATCCCACCAACACATTACATGTTCTATATCATATAACTCGGGTGAGGGGAATTAAACCTCCCCAAAAGCCTTTGCGAAATATGCCACCGTGGACCAGCCTACCCAAGCTAAGGTGTAAGGTATCGTGCCGATAGCTGAGTGGCCGCAGGGTAATATGCGGTTGCGAACGATCCCCTTGAGGAACAGGGCGAAACCTCATTGTATCTAGCCTTCCTCTGGTAATGCGGGGCTCTGCCAGAGGTGACCAACCCCTTCCCCTGCTACTCGTGGGAACACACATGGACAAGGAAAAAGGAAACATAAATAATCCCGAGGATGGACAGAAATTCTCACCTCAATCTAAGGCGGTGACTGGGGATGGACAGAAATGCCCACCCCAACACACTGCTCGGAACGAGGCTGGACATCGAAGATCACCTCAGGGCGAAATTCAAAGGCCAAGGCGAAAACGCATCTGCGGCGCCGAGGCCAAAAGGAGGAAAAGGGCAAAGGAGGCAGAGAAGGCTGCAACCACAAATGCACCTTCCCCCACCTCCACCCCACCTCCAAAGGCAAGGGCACCTCCTGCGGAGGGAGCCAAAGGTTCCGCCTTGTATAAAAGCAAAAAACCGGCGGCTACGTCTGCAGGAAAGCGCCCCCACCTGAGTACCTCCACGGAGGGGACACCAAGAAGGTCGAAGAAGCCGCGCAGCGACGGAAATGTCACTGCACCTTCCAAAACCTTTGCGGAAGCCGCCTTGAGACACCTCAAGGTGGCCATCATAGACGAGACTAACCCGTACGGTAAAATTACCGCAGAACGGGAGAGCCTCGTCAAAACTCAGCTGCTGGAGGAGTTGGACAAGTTTATCTTCTCCGCCTCCAGCAGCAACACCAAAGCGCCCACGTTTAAATCGTGGACATACTCCGGTGAAATCATCAGAGTGGTCTGCGATGACGACGCGACGCTACAGTGGCTGAAAAAAGCCACAGAGGACCTCAAGCCGTGGGAGGAAGCATCGCTGGCGGTCGTCGGTGTGGATGAGCTCCCAAAGCTTACCAAAGCCTCGCTCTGGATCCCGGAGGACGTCCACAAGACGACATCCGGTGAGAAGGAGAGGGTGCTGGGTAGGCTGAAGGCGCAGAATCCAGACCTGAGGATAGCGAGGTGGTGCACTTTCCACCATGAGGTGAAAGTGAACCCTCAAGGACATCTCTTCGTCTTCGGAATCGGAGACGGGGATATGGCTGTCCTGAGGAAAAAGTCAATGAGGATAAGCTACGCGTTTACCTCATTGGCAATAAGGGTAACTAAAAAGGAAGGTACCTCTGAAGACCCGAGGTCCTTGGAAGTCGAGCCACCTAGAGTGGATATTGGCACCGAGGTCACCAAGGGTCCCGAAAAGGACGTCGAAATATCTGCAAAGATGACAGACGACGACCTGACGGAAGAGGCACCAGACAAAAAAGAGGCCGTCGCTCCCCTACCGGGGGAGCAAATGGACCTAGAATAGAGTCTTAACCCGAACGACCTCTTCAAGGACGTCGGAAAAAAGATAAAATTAATACAATGCAACCTCCAACACAGCAGGACGGCTACGGCAACACTATGTCGCCGCCTTGATGTGTTGGAGGATGCAATAGCTTTGATCCAGGAACCCTGGATAATTAAGACCAGAATTACTGGTTTCGGTAACTTGACTGGCCAAATTTTTAGCTCACCAAGCAATCAACAACCCAGGACAGCCGTTTACGCTCCCAGGGAATACAGAGCCTCTCTGATGGCACAATTCTGCACCTCAGACCTAACTGCGGTTAAAGTGGAATGTCCAGACGGAAAGGGCAAATATACGGCGTTGATACTCGCATCGGTGTACCTCCCCTCAGATGCAGCCACTCTACCACCCACAAGAGAGATAGAAGTGCTAGTGGACCACTGCCTAAACCAGAGAATGGAGTTGATTTTGGGCTGCGACTCAAACTCTCACCACCTGGGCTGGGGCAGCAAGGATATCAACGCCCGAGGTAAGTCTCTTTACGAATACATAATTAAGAAAGACCTAGCAATCTTGAATAGAGGCACGGAGCCGACATTCATTAACGCCCGTAGCCAAACATTAATAGATCTTACGCTGGCGACAGCCATGATAACAAATAAAATTCAAGACTGGCAAGTGTCTGATCATATTTCTATGTCAGACCATCGCTGGTTGACTTTTACGGTAAACCAGGATCTCAGGACCACTGTGAAATCCCGCGATCCGAAGAGGACGGATGTAGCTCTATACAATCGACTCTTAAAAGGAGCTCTGCGGGAGACAGAGGCCCTGACTCCTGGCAATAGTGAAGAATTGGAAAGGTACACGTTATCTATCCAAAACAAAATAGACATTGCCTATAAGGAATCCTGTCCGATGAGGATGGTACAGACAGAAGGCACAACCAATAAATGGTGGTGCCCTGAACTGGAACACCTCAGAAAGACAGCGAGAACGACCTTTAACAAAGCAAAACGAACAAAACTCGAAGAGGACTGGGGAATATATAAAGCCAACCTCAGAGAGTTCAAAAAAGTCTGCAGACAAAAGCAAAGAGAAGCCTGGAGAGCCTATTGTGAGGCAATCGAAGATTTCCTGCAAGTCTCGAGGCTACAGAAGGCAGTCTCAAGCGACCACAATAAGAGTATCGGCATCCTGACGAGGGAAAATGGCGACAAGGCCGCCAACCTCCGAGAAAGCGCCGAGATTCTTATGGAAACTCACTTCCCAGGTTCTGTCTTCCCAGGAACGACGAACCGGACGGAAGTACCAATAACACCCTCACAATACGACTGGCAATTTGCTAGCACTATAATTGATGAGGACAAGATAAGGTGGGCCATATCGGGCTTTTCCCCCTTCAAAGCACCAGGACCTGACGGTATAAGACCAGCCCTACTACAATGGGGACTGGATATTCTCATGCCGCACCTGGTCAGAATATTCAGAGCCTCATTAGCTCTGAGGTATGTTCCCAGTAAGTGGAGAGAAGTACGAGTGGTGTTTATACCCAAACCAGGTTGGCAGAATCGAGAGATCATTGGATAATAAAGAATCCACCCTGGGTATATTCATAGATATCGAAGGAGCGTTCGATAAAACGACCTTCCCAACAATCACCCAGCAACTTAACTGTTAATTGTTGTTGTTGTTGTTGTTGTCCAGGAATATACCCCTGGTAGTAGGAGAGTGGATACTCAAGATGCTCTCTAGTAGAGCAATAAGTATAAATGTAGAAGACATTACTGTGAGAGGACTGGTCATGAGGGGATGTCCGCAGGGAGGGGACTTATCACCCCTTCTTTGGAACATAGTCCTGGATACCCTGATAAATCACCTCAACAGTAATGGTTTCTACACAATTGCATATGCAGATGACATAGTTATCTTGCAGACCGGCAAATTTGTGAACACAGTGTGCGATAGAGCGCAGGATGGTCTCAAATTAATAGAAACATGGTGTAAAGAACACTCACTGTCGATCAATCCCAAGAAGACGGAGATGGTCCTTTTCACTAGGAAAAGAAGCTTATCGGGCTTGAAACCCCCCGAAATCTTCAAAAGCAAACTAAACTTCTCTGAAGAGGTGAAATACCTCGGTATTACCCTCGACAGGAAGTTAACATGGAACTCGCACATTCAGAGCAGAGCAAAAAGAGCATATGTGGCCTATGAGCAGTGTCGGAGGACAGTGGGACGCACATGGGGCCTCTCGCCCCGTGTAGTCACCTGGATCTACACTGCAATAATAAGACCTATGCTAACGTACGGAGCCATTGCGTGGGGACCGAAAACTCTACAAGCAACGGCCATCCAAAAACTATACCAAATACAGCGAATGGCTTGTCTGAACATCACAGGAGCCATGAGAACAACACCAACCGCAGCAATGGAATTAGTTACTGGTCTGACACCTCTGGACCTGCACGTCAAGGAGGTTGCGCTAATGGCCATGCTACGATTGCGCGTAAACCCCGAGATAGGAATGGGTCAACTGAGGCGGGGCCTGTGGAGGGAGGCACTCACTGCGGTGTCTCTGCTACAGGCAGCCAGTGACGCAATTAAACCCAGGTTTGTGTTTAATAAACCCTACAAAATACAAATAAACAGAACACTGAAGCGGATGCTGCAAATGCAATACGCATATATACAGACGGCTCAAAAACCAAAGAAGGATGTGGAGTTTACTCCAGATCACTTAGCCTAAGGATTAAGTGGGGAATGGGAAAAAATACCAGCGTGGTTCAAACAGAACTGGCTGGTATCTCAATCGCCACAAAAGAGCTAACCAGAAAAGGAATTTCTGGCAAAGACATAATAATCTACACTGACAGTAGACAAGCCCTACTAACCTTGAATAGACAACGTATTATCTCAGGGTTAGCACTAGAGTGCCACCAAGATTTAGCTAACGCCTCGGTAGATAATAATATCGTACTAAGGTGGGTGAAAGGGCACGACAGGAGCAAAGGTAACCGCATTGCTGACTCTTTGGCCAGGATGGCGGCTGGAATGAACATTTTGGGACCAGGTGACACCCATGGCTTGACGACTTCGACAATTGCGGAACTAGCCAAACGTTACACCCATACTCAAACCCTCAAAAGATGGGATGAAACCAAAGGATGCAGTTTTGCCAGGATCACCCTGGGCGACCCTGAGAAGCTGGATCCAAATAAATATTTGGCGATGACCAGGAAGAACCTACGTTTAACAGTGGGATTTCTGACTGGACACTGTCAACTAAGGAAACACCTCCATATTATGGGGCTAGTGGACACACCTCTATGCAGGATGTGTGAACAGGAAGATGAAACTGTCAGGCATGTCTTATGCGAATGTCTGGAGCTATCGTCGATAAGAGAGTGTGTGTTCGGTGAGTCTTGGCCTACACCTGCCGATATTAAGGAGATGTCCCCTGGTGACCTGTCCTCCTTCCTGGATAAGGCAGGATGGACAATGTCCTAGATGTCCAATGTCCAGATTTTATATATAAATGAAATCTCAGTATCAGAATTATTACTGGTTTCAACGAAATACTTCAGTCAAGCAACTGATGAATTATGCTTTGGGAATAGGTTAAAAATAAATTGATTCAAGAAAATGATTGGATGGAGAGAAATGAAGATTTGCATTAAGAAGTTATCTGGCTGAAAGAACTCAACATATCATTATTCAGTAGTCTGTGTGGCTCAGCCGACATTTTATTATTTTTTCTCAGCTTTGCGTGGGCGTAGTTTTTTTCATCTGATTCATTACCATTTTTACATTACATTTTCAACATTCTCATGTTATAATACAAATTGAATGTTGCTGAATATACAGTTCTGTTTAAAAATTTCAAACTTTGCATTTATGTAATATGAATATAAATTCTCAACCGAAACACACCAGATATTGATTAATCAATTAATAAGTTCCTCTTGAATATCATATGAATGATGACGATTCATTTTAGCAAGAAATTGTTATTGATTCATCGGAATTCTTTAGCTGTGTGATATTGATGGCTCTTGCAATCTTGAGAGATGCTCTGTTGCTCCTTATTAGGGTTTGTCGGGGTCATTTATTTTATTTTGTAAAATTCCTTTTGTTGAAAATTCATTTCCAACAAAAAATTCATTGTCGATAAGTTTTTTTCGAACTCTTACTAAAGTGTTCATTTCATTTTATGTTAAATACTATTTTGTTTATAATATATTTTTGTTCTTATTATGACATAGTTCTGATTCCCTTGAACTTATTTTTTCCTTGTCCAAGCGTACAACAAACAGTCTGGTTATTGAATAATGCATGTTCTCATCGAATATTCTACCCGATACTGAAAACTAAAAAATTCCTACATGACCTTGAAACTTCTACATACAGAGTGTTCAGGGTAAATCTTTCCAGAATCATTCCATACAAAATATGATTCCGAAAGGAATATTCGATATTTTAATTGAATATCAGACTGCTGTTCTTCTTTCTTTTTTTGTTTCGCTTCTTTTTCTTTTTCCGACCCTATTTCAGAAGAACAGAAAGTGTTTTTCGAAAGAGTAATACAAGTAATACTTTTCTCCGTGACTCATAATAAGCTTCTCCGGCTCCCTTTCTAGCCAAACCCTTGATCGAATGACGAAATTTCTCTCTCAATTCTAAATCGCAATGAAGTTACCATGGTTTTGTTCATGGTTCACCTCATTCATCTTTTCAATACCTTACATTTTTTCGAGTTCAATTACTGGCTTGAATTCAACAAATGTAAGTTTTTACATAGGAAACAATCTAACAAAAATTTCAAATCATCTATGTATATCACACTTCTCTGCCTGATTGTTTCCTCTGATCATCGAGATGGGACGAAGGCGAAATTTGGCGCAGTTTCGTTCCTCAACCACTTATGGGCGGCATTGCATCACCTCTTCTAGAAGCGGTCGTTATCCAAAAATTTGACACTACTGAATTGTGGATATGTCTGAAATATTTCACACGCACCTCAAATTTGAACACTATTGACATGACTATATTACATCAGCAGTATCAGTGATGATTGATTGTTTTATTTCAAATCACTTTATTCACTACTTCATTTTACTTAACACTTATCTTCATAGAACACTTTCCCTATGTTTTGCTTTCATCACTGACTTTATACACTTATACACTATTTACAATAATTTTCGAAAATGGACAACTATAACTGAAGAGAGCGTCAACAAATTGGATAATAGAGAGCACAATATGAATTACCTGTTGTTTGATTAACTCACCATCATGTCAGCGTTACCTGATACATGTATTGCACACCGTGAAGTGCGTATGAATTTTTTTTGTGGTATCTATTAAAATGATATGCTTAGGAAAAATAGCGGAATTGCAGAATCCTTTTCCTCATCTGTATTTTATTCGAACTCAACAAATAAAACTTCCGAGTCTATTACTGTTTTTATTGTCTCAAACTATAACTGAAATGACTGACTTTCGAAAATTACAAAAAAAAAAATGATTATTCAGTTATAGTTTATCATGAGCTTCTCGCCAGAAGCAGGTTATTTTATTGATTTTGAATATGGAGTACAGTGAAAAGATGTAATTGCTTGGATGAATTTTAACGATATAATCATTCGTGTGCCCAGATATGACTGGTTTCTGTTCTTAGTATGTTCGCAGTTAGACTGTCCTTCAACTCAATTGATGGTACTGTAGTATTATACTGATTTATCGATATAATTCCCACATTTCTCAGGTACCCGCTTCTCACAAGAGTGTTGAAATTCTCAACGCCAACTCGAGCGTGAAGCACGGCAAAGGCTTTTAATGTTTTCATTCGATTGCCGTAGATAAAAAGCATCTATATAATGTATGGAATGACTTGATTCAAAAAACAAACAAAAAGAAAAGGTGTACAGAGCTTGCTCGTAAACAAAAATCAATAAAAAAATAAAACATTTCTTATTCAGTCGGTTTTGTTACGCCTATAGTTTTTTTTTTCAAATTTTTGAATAAGCATCATCCAGGCACTTTCTCAATACCTGTATCCAAATAGCTTGTACTACATCCCTCCCTAACAATATATATTGGAGATGAATGAATGAAGATTTTTTGCATCAACAGTATCATCATTTGAAACAGACGTTAGGTTAAAATTAACGCTCAATTCATTGGTTTTTCTCAATTATTTGAAGGCATTATAGTATCATTCTGTGATTTATGTAAAACGCTGTAATAAAAGTGATTATCGTAATGCGATATGAATTCTGGTAGGTAAATACTCTTCGTAGACACTTCATCTCAACTTGAATGTCTACTACGTGAAAGTGATTATTATCCAAAAAAATATTTCAGAAATATTCTGCAATAACATTCTGGAAAAGAAAATTGAACTCTGGATGTAATGAGTCTGAGGGATAATAATTGTGTTTCTCTTATATGATAGAATATGGATTATCAAAGTACGTCTTGATTTTTTTCTCCTTTCTATTCTTCATTTATCTGATAGATACCTGATAATCAAAATTAAATAGTTGATTTTTTTTTATATATTGTATATTTCAATGAATTGAAGTACAAGTGAATTGTCTCGTCATTCATTTCCAAATGGTAGTCCATGTATACAACCTCATCTCCAATACGTGCGAAATCTATTCGTTTTCTAACATACTAATTGAGACATACATTAAATAAAAGAATTTGGAATTTGAAATGTCATTGAGTCGAAATCAAACTCTATAGTAACTCGGTTTATCATTATATTCAAAAGCTTCAAGAATGGGACATTTGAAAAGAGTTATGTGCAAATTCATGCTTAGTTCTAATTATTACTTCTTCTTCTATGTTTCAGAGAACTGAACCTTATTCGAATCTTGTATTGATTTTCATTTTCTATTCTTTTGGAATTATTTGATGTGACTGTTATAACTTACTCATTCCAAGAAAGCAAATGACACAGACATTCACTGGTTGATTTGATTCAAGAACGTTTGATGAACTAATGTATCTTTTAATTCTAGAAAATAACTTAATTGAATGTTTCCTATTCGAACCGTATAACTTTCGACTCCTTCAACACTTGTTCGATAAATTCAACAGACACGCCCTCCTCCTTTGGGAAGGCAGGAGGAAAAAATTTTTCTTATGAAAAAGTCCATTTTTTTTACGTAGATATTCACCCTGATAATGAAAAAAATTTAAAAAAAATTGTAGGTATGTTGCCCCCCGATTTTTCATTTATCCAGAATATTTTCAAAATGTGAAAACTCGATTTTTGAATATCTTTTCATATTTTAAAAAAAAATACACCTGTTTCGGAGGGTTATCCCTACCTTTTTTTCATGCACGACCCCTGCGAAATTTTTTTTTTTCGAGATTCCTGAGAATTCTTTACGCACGGGTACATATTTATTTTTCTTTAAAGAGGTTTTTCAAGGTCAGGGGGTCAAAGGGAGTCGTGCTCAGAACTGATCGATACAACTTTCGATGGAGACAATAAAAATACGAAATTCAATTTTTCTCATCGAAAACCTTTTGAGATATCGAAAGTCCCCCCAATTTTTCCCATCATAAGGGTGGTCAGAAATGCGTTCAAATACCTTAGAAAAATTTCGTCATTACAACCATGTAGAGTAAAACCTGTCTCACTTCAAAATTAACCCTACTCGCGCATCGTTTCTTGTCTTGTTAATGAAAAACATACATGAATATTTCAGATTTGAAGAGGTGGTTGGTTTCATTCCTGGTCGTGAAGCACAGGCACTGACCAACAAGAATTACATTTTTACGATAGCTTATTTGGGTACGCACTGAAATGCTTCACTAAATGTGAAATAATTATTTACTACCAAGTTATTTGGTTTGTTCCTTCACTACATTTCACTGTACATCTATTCTTTCGAAAATTATTTTTCCATGTTTTGATATGACTACTTTCTATTCATATTTCATTTATTCTAGTGAATTAAGAATAATTGAAAAATCGATTCGATATTCTAAAACGATTTCGATTTCTTTCATTTCTGTAGATTCAAACTGATTTTGATCGTTTCACTTCTAGTTTGAATCAGTTCTGGTATAATATTAATGAAAATATTCTGTTGACTGCATAATCCTATCCTTCCTTCATTTATAACCTATCCTCCTTCCACAAATGGATGGTAAATAATATTGGGGTAAGATATTTTCAACCAATAGGAACACATTCATCCCGAACAGAGGATTCTCGATAAGAGGTAAATGTCACGTAGACCGTTCGGGAATGTTTTGATTCAATGATACAAGGGGCGTTCGACATGTTTGCTATACTAAACCAGCTGAATTACTCCTCTTCTCGGCATCATAGGGTATGTTTAATCATGTCTTCTTCTTCTATTTTCAGCTTGAGAAAAACATATCTAAAAAACTCGGGTTTCAGTTACCAAAACACATATATTTAGTTTACAATTCTATAATTACTTTTTCTGACCCAAGGATCCTTCATAACTATGATTTCGGTCAGTAGCAAGATAAGTACTACTTATTTTGATCAATTTTAAAGGTTTTTATCGTCTATGATTTCCGATGTTTTCTCAAACTGTGCAAGTTTCTTTTCGTAGACCACTCGTAAAAAAAAATGAGAGAACCGCCTCGCATCGACAACTTTTTTCGAAAGTGAAAGATCAAAAAATTTAAATAAATATTAAATATATCTTCGTACTATGCAAACAATCTTATTGCGTCAATTTCACGATAATTCTCATCTGTGAGTACCAAGGGTTCTTGGGAGGTACCGACAATTTATGAGTTTCATACCTAATTACTGAACTCCACATTTAATTACATAAGGAAAGTATAAAAAAGGGTTATATTAACCCCAACTAGAGTACGATCTAATACCCTCTTCAAATATTTGTATAATACACCCTGTATATTAGGGCTTAGAGGCGGCCATAGGCGGTAAATGAAGCGGCCGTGTATGGTTTGAAATATTTTACACGTAGGGGTGGGTGTACCTACATATTGTTTTGTTGTTGTTCTGAAATTGTTCGTTCCGTAAACCAGCTGACGAACGTCAACCCTCACAAGTCTAAATTTGTGCGAGCAATGGATTACCGAGGCCTTACCTTCCAACGTGCGATTACCCAGCACCCTGGTCCGGCGGGGAATCGAACCCCAGACTTCCAATTATTGAAAGGCAGACTTGCTAACCTCCACACTACCGAGAACCACGAAACAATGTACATTTTTTTTCTGCAACAATGCGTGTTTCATTTTGTGGTCATCAAATTGTGACCCCATCTCTCATGTACCAGTGGCAGCCTTTTGGCGTTAGAGTGGGAGTAAATGAGACTATCGTATATAAACCTAAAAAATTGATTCGAATGATATTTTCCCAGAAAGTGGGCGAGTTGCCCCCTCATCTTCATCTCTTCCACTTATCATAACTCCACCAAGTTTGTAGAATGATTCCTTTGTAAAGACATTATGAAGGCTAAATCTAAATATAAAAACTAACTATATTTTTATATCGAATGCTGATACCTATACCTTCAAACCAAAATTGTAACCATTTTCCGCTCGATATAATTAGTTGTATTCTTACATTTCTTACATTTCCACAAAATTTGGTCAAAATTACATTTTCAATAATAATTGAGATATAAGAATGGAGTTGTGGAAGGCATTCACACTATATAGCCATAAAATCATCCGTTTGCCAAGACCTTACTACTTCTGAAAATAGCCACCAGCCATGTTAATTATATGTAGGTACTTGTATGTCGAAAACTGTTGGAAAATACTCATGTCAATGAAGATGTTGTAATAAGTATAGGTAAAAGTATGTAGAAGACCATCAAAATCTTATATGTAGAAAAAGAACTATTCAGAAAAATGATTGATGCTATTTTCGCAAACAACACAAGAATAGCGTCTATCAAGAAATTCACTACAAAGATATGGAGCATAACTCATCCATAGGATAAATAAAATGATGACTGTTTACCCAGGGAAAATGTGTGTCTAGGCATAATAGAATATTTCAATGGCTTTTAAAGTGACTTTAGAAAACCATTAAATCCATTGTTGTTCAGCTTTAGACGAATATTTTATATGAATTTCGAATGCTCCTTCTCGAGCAATTTATCATTTGGTGAAATTCAAATTCATCGATTAATTGAGAGGAAGTTGGCCCCTTTTAAGGTTAGCATTTTCCAGTGGCGTCGCATTTTTTGATAAAGTAGGTAGGCGTAGTTCTGAAACGATTCAGAACTTCAATATTCCTATTGAAGATATATAAGTGATGATAGTGAGAACTCATCAATACAAATTCAAATAACTCCAGAAAAATTCTAGTATAAATATTGGAGTATAGAAGTGAGAACTTGTCAAAGAAAAGCTGTAGTATGTATATCGAAAAAATAAGACCAAAATATAGCAGTTAATTCAAGGTGTAGGTGAAAGACACGAAGAAATGATCTTAAATAATGTAGGTGCTAGAGTTCAATTCATTGATTTCAATTCAATTAAAAAAAACTGAATTGCTATCTTTTGTACGGTGAATTGTAAATTCTGAATTGTTTTTTATTTCAATTCAAAATATACCATGAAATATTTGATAAGAAAACTTTATCTGTGGGTACTTACCATAACAAGAATCAAAAATTTGGTCAAGAATACTTCCAGACGATTATCTACATTTCGAGCCTTTCCTTTCTGGTCCTACGAAAATGATTTCTCAACTAAGTTTTCACGGAGCCGATAACATTCTCGAACAAAATGTACCCGAGATGAAAGAAAGTTGGAGTATGGCAAATTTGACATTTTGAGTGGAAAATACATCTGAATTTCGCCAGAAAAATATTCAATACAAGTTTTTCGAGATTCGTTTCACTCCATATTAGAAAAAAAAATTCAGTTAGATACGCATTGTGACTTTTTAAATTCTATACTCCTTGCTTGATGTTCAGATTATTCCATATTTTTCAAAAGATCTTTATTTTTCAAGCAATTAGGTCACACCACTTATCAGTGTCCCGGGTCCCAGTTAATTAGTAATGGTTATTATTTGGAAAGGTGGAATAAATTGACAGTCAAAACTTTATTAGAAAATACTTCTGAATTAATTCACTCTTCCAACCGGAAGCTTGTGACATGCAAGTATCAAATCAGCATAGATTATAACAAATACGCAATGAAAATATATTAAGAGATACCCTGTATAAATCTAATGGATCAAAAAAGTTTGGTCCCCTCCCAATCTCAATGCTTTTGCGAGCCTTTAAAAGCAGTCCATTTGAATATTTCAATACGGAAAAGGAAACTTAATATGTTTACGTTCGAACTTTTCAAGTTTTATATCGACCATTTGTACGGAACACAGGGAACATATTTTCTCTTCCCGTTTCATTTCAAAGACCCCAGTATGCGGTTTTCATTCAGTATTCCAGTTTGGACTTGAAGATGTATCTAGAAAATTTGAGAATGCTCTACAATAAGAGAATGGGAAGAATTAGTGTATAGAAGAATGGATAAATGGAACTCTGAAGCGGATAGTGTTTACCGAAAAGAGAAAAATGGCATTTACCATATGACCAAATAATCTTTGGTCGGGGTTGCAAACCTCTTCGGTCTCAAGTAGGCCTAAGACGATTCTTGCTCTCGACAGATAGGCTGTTACAGCTTCGTTATTAGTTATATCCAGCACTCGTTGTGTCTTGAGTCTGAGTGCTTGGTCATCCTGTAGATGGCGTTTTGCCTTCTCAGTAAAATCTTGCTGTACCAGTTCAGATTTTTCTTCCTTGAAAAACATACGATTCGAAATGCATTGTATACATAAAATCTGCCACTATCACTGAGGAATCCTCTGGCGGTTCGAAACAGCTTGTGGCATTGGATCTGTGAATGCAATGATTTTGAATGCTGAAATTCTGAATAAGCACTAGGTTGAGTTTGAATATTGGACCAGGGTGAATAAAAATGGAGAGAATGGGTCTTCCGAAATTTACTGTTGTCCTTGAAATATGAGGATGACTCATAGTGAAAACTTATGCTCCCAATTTAGGGAGACGGTAGCTGGTTTACGGAATACCCCATTCTAACCCATAAGGTATACGGAGATATTGATTCGAATCTTAAGTCTTCGAAAAGGGGAAAATGGGTTCGTTTGAGTGTTGGGAAGAACACTCCTATAAACAAACTGAGCAATACTTTTCGATTGAATTGATTGATACTGTAAGAATTGGGAAACTGAATAAATAGTCATGTGTCCAATCTTTGTGTATATGGTGAATCGATTCAAATCAATATATCGGTCCAATTTACTACAAAAATATTCCTTCAAAAGTATCTCGTTCAATCACTGTCTTGGATCGTTATCTCGTTTTGAATTCAAAAAATAGTTCGTTCGCAATCATTATTTACCTTTATTCATTCTGGGAAATGATCAATAGGCTATTTGCAGATTTCTCTGAGATTTGATCCTCGCGTAATTCTCTGCGGAATCCTGTCAAAGTTATCGATTTTCCATTGTTATTTTTGACAACTGACATCAAGTTTGATTAAGCTTTAAGAATATTTCTTCACATATACTTTTTATCGGGAGAAACAAATGCATATGTCGTTATGGAAATTAAAGGTTTCCAATTCATTGGCATCAGAAAAAAAGTGATAAGACATGCAAGTATCCCATTTGCCAATTGAATATATCAAAAGGCGCCCTTTATAACGCTTTCTTTTTATTAGATCTATAATTTCAGTTATTTCAGTCTTAAACTTGGTAAAACCCATTTTAAGATTTTTTCTGCTCAAATTAGAAGATCCATCCTACCATCATCATCCTATCTGAAGCATATTCAGTGCATGTAGATATAGAACGGGGCGTTCCAACGAAAACTTGACTCCCCCTTTTAAGTCAGCAAGGAACGTGAGATCGAAAATTCCAAAGAACAATTCAGTTTTTATATCTAGAGAGAATAATCCTGATATAAAAGTCACTCGAAACTTCACCCCCTTGCAGTCAGCAGATACCCCCCATATCGAATGATACATCATTTGATAGGTCATTTATCCCACTATTACCTCTGTGAGTATTTTCGAAATTAATTCATCGATATCAATTGTAATGAAATCAACGAATAAATTACTCAAAATGACCTCAGCCCAATTACATATACTCCAGTCTATGACGGTAAAAAAAGTGTAAACTGTGTATTCATCCCATACAGCACCGATTCGTATGAAATTTTGGATATAGGTTCTACTTACACTCTTTTTCAAAATCTACCCTGTGCCAAGGGTTGCTTTTTTGGAGGGGGGGTAAAAACCACCCCTATTCGAAAAAAAATATCAAAATTTTAGATTGGAGCATGTAATAAACTGAAATCATATTTATATCAGTAAAATCAATCATTTGATAATTTTCAATATAATTTATGGTTCAGTAATCAGTGTCAGCCCTCAACACCCCCCCTTATGACAGAATATCATCAGAAAATAATAATTACCATGTTATTTGGCAGTTATTCAACTTATTCAGTATCTATTTGAATTTTATTTGAGATTCAGCTTCTATCTACCATCTACTTCAAAGTTGAAGTTGTGCCTGGGGTTGATTTTTATTTATCAGAGGTGAAAACTACCCCTATTCAAAAAAAATTACAAATTACTAGTTTTGAGCGTGCAGTCGTCTGTAAATACGCTGAATTAACCTTGATAGACAATTTTTGATCTATTGAACAGTTTCTACCCCTAAAAATCATCCTTATGATAGTTTTCATTAAAAAATTATATCGAAATTGTTATTGAGTACCCGGGAAACCCAACTGTGTGAAAATTCAGATTGAGACTCTACTTTAAACTTACCTCTGTACTCGGGGTTGCTTTTGATTTTTCAACGGTGAAAACTACCCCATTGAGAAAAGGTTGAGTCTAGATTTGGACGTGTGATCGATTGAAATCATATAGTTCCACTAGGCCTAAAATATAGTAACTGTATTCTTCAATATACTAATGTACAGCTTATCCGATCCATCTTGGCACAGAACTAATAACGTGTATGCCCAGCAATCTCTGTGAAGTATACCAAAATGAAAACCACCTATTGTATATGTTTACTGTGTTGAAATTCATTCTAAGGTGTTGTTTTTTTCGATATGGTCTACACTACCAGTGTACAACTGGAAAAGTATCTGAGTTTGTGCCAAGATTGATTAGATAAGCTGTACATACTCTAATTTCTACAAAAATTGTTTTTGGTTTTTTTCCCGTCACTCGCCTAGTCTTTGAGCAATCGAATCCACGAAGAAAGTATTTTGTAGCTTTTTTCAAGAGCTATAAGCTCATTCACATGATTTTCTGTTTCAGATTATAATTTTGAAAAGGTTCATGGTGAAAGAGTTCAAAAAAGGTACTTTGCGCGAACCCTCACAATATTTAACTGGCTATATCTTACTCTATTTTCATCCTGCAGAAGAAAATGAAACACCAAAATTCTCAGAGAAGAATAACCTTCAATTTTGTACTCCAAAAATGTTCGCATGTGATCAATACTTTTCGAGTTATTTCGAAGAAATGGTGATATTTTGCTGAATTTCGTATATGATTTTTCTCTTCAATCTCAATTTTGTCGAAAACTACATACTTTCAATTGATGAAAAACTCAAAACTCATCATAAGAACATGAATGAATTGAATTATGGAGTGACAACGATTTTTTTTAAGGGGGGGGAGAGAGAGGATGAGTTATTCACAATTTTTTTAAACTAAAAAATAGGATTCAACATTATTTCCTCCATACCCCGGTAAGTTTTGATGCTAGAAACTTTTATAAGCACTTTACAAGCAATTATTCAGTTTGTAGTGGATTTGCATACATCACAAATGAACGATCGCCTTTGTTTCTTCAAAAGCTATAATTTTGCTCTTCGCAAGTTTTTCGATTAGATGAATATTTTTCCAGTTATTCGCGACAAAGGATCTGAAAACGTGTTTTTTTTTCCTGAAAACCGATAATTTCACTTGCGAAAAAGTCGAAAAGTATTGCTTTTCAGAAAAAAATTCATTGGATAAAAAGTGCTTAGAATTAGTAAGTCTATTGATTTCCGCACTTATTTCTGATAAAAAATTTTTCACCCCCAAGAAGGGGTGGCATCCACCCCCAGGGAGGAAGCAACCCTCGGCACAAGGTAGATTTTGAAAAAGGGGATATGTAGATCCTGAATCCAAATTTTCATGCGAATCGGTGCTGTATGGGATAAATACACGGGAAATCGGTCATAGACTGGACTAATACAATAAAACAGCCTACTTTCGAAACCGTTCCTTGGATTTTTCAAGATATCCGGGGGCAGCAATCGGCATCACCTGGGTTCCTATTTTCAAATCATATGCAAAGAGATTCGACTGTGTATTTTCTAAGCTAAATATCCTTATTCGTTGAATTTGTTCCCATTGAAGTTTTTATATTGATTTTCTCAATCAAAGTAACCACAGCGCATTTCCTATTCTCCTCAAATAAAATGTTCAACATTCAATTCCTCGAAATCGAATGAGCCAATTTCAAATATACTTAGAAAGGTAATAGAGGGGTAGAAGACCTTTCAAATGATGTATCACTCGACCTCTTATGCAATTGAAAAAATATACAGGATAACTGGGATAAGGGATAAGGGGATGAAGTTTCAGGTATGGTTTTCATATCAGAATTAGTTCCGCTAGAAATAAAAATTGACGTGTGCTTCGGAATTTTCGATGTCACGTCCGTTTCTGACTTAAAGAGCGGCTCTGTAGTATAATCTCAATTATTTCACGTTTCAAATGTGTTTATATATCTTTTCCATATTGCTTAGGAAATCATTTTATTTATGTGATGTGTTGTATTTATACATATTTTCATTGAACCAATTGACTATGTCAATTTCACGTAAATAGTTATTTGAGTGATGATTAAGTTAAGTTTAAATTCTTTTTTTCGACGTGTAATTACACATTTATTCGTCGTACTCAACAATCGGTCGATAAGAATCCTCCTCTCCTCTGACAACAAAGTTTATTCAGGTTGATACGTACTACTTTCTTAGGAAACCTGTTCAGAGCCGACATATTCGCATGTAACTAATACAAAGGAATCCAAATATTCAAATCCATATAATTAAAAATAGTAATGAGAAATATATTGAAGTACAGGTATTTCAATTGGAAAAAATATATAGATATTTTTCATAATTTCTCATTCGGTATTGAAAAGTCTGCATTCACAAAAAATAATTGAGGAAATCGATTTAGATCAACTAATTGTTTATTCCAGTGATATAATTTACTAAAAAGTGGATGAATTAAATATAGTATATACTTCAAGAAGGGGCTAATAGAAATTTTTTATACGTTGCAATATTACCGAGTTCCTTTTTTCAAAACAGTTATTTGACAAGAAAAAGCTGCTTGGAAAATCCAACTCCTGTATATTCGGCCCAGTGCATAACCATCGCATAACAAACAGCTTTTCTGCTCAGGAAGCAATGATAGGAAGTCAGCAGCAACGATGTACAAGTAAATGTAAAATGTTATAAATTTGTTTTACTCTCCACTGAAATACTGAATTTTCATATTGGGGCGTAATGTCCATTGGGCTGATACGGGTCTGGTGAATCGACGCCAGTTATTGAGTTTCTGTAAATATGGATTCTTGTCTGAGCCATATTCTCAGTGGGGGTAGGATTCGACGAGCACATCGATGACATTTCCAGTTCGAACTCCCATTTTTGTGTTCTCCTCCAAGACAGCTGAGCAAAGAAAACAACAAGCCACCACCATGCCATTATCACTAAAAAAAAGTAGCAACGAGTGTTAACTACTTATCACTCATATTCCTAAAAAAATATTCAAATTCAACTTCCTTATAAATTGTTGAATGACGAATGCATTTCGGCTCAATTGTAACCTTTAAAAAGAATGTAAAATACTATCAAAGTAGGCATTAAAAAGGAAGACTCATTCATGAAATTTGGTATTCAGGTACAAATTCTTTAATGCCTACGGGATGAAAAAGAGCATTTCAATCGATTGAAAAATGTATGTTTTCATTTTGAATGGGTCCTACACATTTTGTTTCGCTGTTATTTCATCTGATAAAATATTCACATAAATCAGTCATTTTACAGACTGTATTTGCACAGAAATATTCGATGAGTGTTCAACATGGTTTTTAGTTGTCCCTCCTTCTCATGAAATATACACATAATTCTGTCATTTTACCGACTATATGTTACTGAAATTTAAGCTAGCTGTTTTTCCGTAATCGGGTTAGTAATGTGAATATTGAATATAATTTCTGTAGGTTACCTTCACTGGAAATAAATTCCGATATATAGCCTTTCAAAAAGGAATATTTTACTTCAGTGTGTGTTTTCGTTTCTGTTATTATTCCCATCAAATGCCACTTATCTACAATTTTCGCCATTGATTTTCTTGTATCTTGCATTTCAGTAACTTATTGACTAGCAGTACCTACCTATCTCTAGAACAGACCGGGACTAGAAAAAATTTTTATTCGTTGGATTGTTTCAGTTCAATGTTGACTCATTTCTGAATAACTAAATCAGCCAAAAATGCCCCGAAAACCCCCCTACAATCCAGCTTCCTTCCATGAAAAGATTATCAAATCAAAAATGTGCTTTATTGTCCAAGAATTAGTTCTTATTGACAGAGCGATAGTGCAATAACTTGTGGTATAATCCATATTGTAATAATAAAAATTAAATGTCATATTATATTTTCGAAAATATTTTTGACAAATTAACGTTTATTATCAGTAACTCACCTATATACAGGATGGATCCAATGAAAAACAGTTTTCCCAAGTGATCGCAATTCAAATGGTAAATGAGTGCTCCCAATTTTGATAAGCATCCTAAAAATTCGCACAGCAACCATGGCAAAGCACAACACCAACTATGCTGGAAAAAAAGGAGGTATTCGTTCAGTTTTCAACGTATTTAAGACAGACTGAAGAGACGAATCAAGAGAAAATCGTGTAGAAAGGTTTTAGTAACTCTGGAAAGCGTATCATAATACTTAAAGAGAAGAAGCAGTTTCGCTATAATGGGTTTCAGAAATATTTTCTAATAATATATCTCGTTATTGAAAATATATAAATATGGTGGATACACAATTGATTCATTTTTTGACGACTGTACACGAAATTCAGATCTTAAGTCGACTTCATTAAGCTCATCACATAATTTAATATGTTGGAGACACAGAACAACTAGGCTGAATACTCACGCTGATCGTTGCAAAAAACAGCAACATATTGATGATCAGAAAAGCCGCTGCATAAAACATTACTATCACAGATACCATTTTTCCTGGAAGAATACATGAAATGTTGATTATGATAGGCAACGAATTTGCATTAAGAAAAATAGTTGTGTGTTGTGGTAATGTGGATTTTCAAGAAGTCCACCAACCATGCTAGAAACAAAACTTTTTTTGGTTATTTCATTTTGCTAGCTCAGATACTTTTTAGTCAGGCAGGCGAGAAAGAATTTTATGTCAGGCTACATCATTATTGTATTTTCATTGCTTGGTTACCAACTACATAACAGTGTACTTTATGGCCGTACGGGTATAAAGCTAACTCTATGTCCCGAATGGGCGGGAATTTGCAGTGTGGAATCTTGAACAGAAATGAAGCTTATCTCATATTGCATGACAAAACTCGGAAGGCGAGTTTTGTTGATAGAAGAAATGTGTCATTTACCTTCTGGATCATCTTTATGACTCACACTCCCCTGTCCGTGGAAATGTTGCCAGTCAAGTCCCAGAGCTAGAGCCGTTTTTCTACTCAGATCGTAATAATCATCATCCCTCCAAAATTTGTCATTCATCAACACAACTACTAACCAGATTGAAATTGTCTGAAATTGAACGAGAATTCATTATCAATAATAGAATTTTGAAAAATTACAAATGTAGTAATATCGCAAGGTTTTCGGGCTTGAGGGCCGTGTATTGGAATTTTTAATTCCGGAGCTTTCGGCTACATCTGCGGCAGCCATCTTCAGCGGCGTAGTCGTAGGTCAACTCTCCTGTGCGAGTCTACTATGACTGGTCCAGTCATAGTAGACTCGCACAGGAGAGTTGACCTACGACTACGCCGCTGAAGATGGCTGCCGCAGATGTAGCCGAAAGCTCCGGAATTAAAAATTCCAATACACGGCCCTCAAGCCCGAAAACCTTGCGATATTACAACACCGGCCGTGAAAGCCTACATTCTTTTACAAATGTAGTGTTTCTTTTTGTGTTATCCGAATGATTATCAGATATGTAACGAAATATAAATAGTCCATGTCACAATTTTTTTTCTTTCTGTTTGGTGTAATACGTAATAGTTGGTACAGTAATGGTGTACAATCATAAGGCGATGAGACATTTCTGTTGTTTGGGCATAATTTGAGTGAGGTAGTCTTGAACTGAGGTTGTTTGAGTATGGTCGAATTAAGGTGTTATATTTGTGATTATAGTGTTTGATTGTTGCTCAAAAGAAAAGTGTCATTCCTTACATATCAGAAGTGGAATAAACTTTTTTTCTTCTCATACGAGTCCTCACGTTCAACAGATTCTTCAACTTCATCCAGCAGTAAACAAGAAAGGAAGACACGAAAATAGAAATGGGGTGAAGAGGATATTTCAGGAAAAGGAGCACGTATTATGATTTTTGTGAAAGAGGTGGATTGAGAAATATTTCTTGTATTATTTCTGAATTTGACCAGAGTCGGATTCGATTACAGACTGGTTGAATATATTATGGGCCAACATGCAACATGTTTCAGATGGGATGATAATATGACTAAAAATATTGCTTTAATAAATACATTCAAAAATACTTCCTCGAAATGGTTCCAGGGGAGCCCTAACCATCCAAATTTGCGACCACATCACCAAAATTGTGTGAAGTACAATGAACATTTCGTTTGAGATCGGGTAGGAGAAGACATTGGTGATTTAGGGGGATGATAGATACTATTGTTTATAGATAGAAAAAAAGAATTGAAGCGTGTTTGTTACGCCATCTACACTATAACGTTGATATTTCCGTTCACTTGACAATGCACGACAACGAGTTGTTCTCTGACCGGTAAAATAGGTGCAGATATCTGTATGTTACTTTCAATGAAATATTGAATGAAAACTAAGGCTGGATTCGGACTTGTCTGAATCCAGCCTGGAGCTTGAAAATAGAGTTGACAATTGGAGTTTACACATGGAATGAAAGTTTGGGCAGTGAATCTCTATCGATTACTCTCCATATGAACGATATACGACATTGACAAAAAAATTGAAAAAATCCACTTCTCTTTCTGAATTGATTGCTATATCTTGGCATTATGTATAAGTGATCAAGAAAATGTGGAATTCAAGATAGATTAAAGGAGAGACATGTTTCCGAAAATAAATTACTATTGCCACCTTTCCGTAGTATCCTTTCCAATTCTTTATCTTTGACAAATTATACACCTCTATAAAAAATGATATTTAATACGGTCCGGAAACATCTCAAGCAATGATTTATGTAAGAGGGGATTGTAGAATCAAATTTCCCCCTACTATGTGGACATTTTTCATTGAAGAACAGAGTGCTGTTTGCGATGGAGTTGGCCCATACAGTTGTGTGGTCGGCTCAGAACCGAGAGGTACTACTTTCGATTCCTCACTGATTGAGTCCCACTTGAGATATGGTGTTGCTTTCTGGGGGTTTTGCAGTCAACAACTTTTCCACTAGTGTTCGTTTTGCAAAAGCGAGCGGTTAGATTCTTATGTAAGGTGGGAGGGCGTGAGTCATGCCGTTCATTATTTGTGAGAGAAAAAATTCTCACTCTTTCCTGTATTTTCATTCTGGAAACTGTTTGTCTTATACACAAAAAACAAAATATGGTTAGAACTCAGGAACATGCAAATTACGAAACTCGGCAAGTAACAGAAAAAAACTACATCTTCCTGTTCCAAAAACAAGTCAGACGAAGTACTTTGTAATTTATTAGTGTAAAAAGCTGTATAACCATACACCCTATGAAATTAGGAAGTTGAAGAGCTATAAAAGGTTCAGAACTCTTGTTAAAGAAGCTCTTAAAACAAAAGCGTATTACAACCTTGAGGAATATTACAATATAGGTTAAAACTTATTTTTAAGTAGAAGGTATATTATATTTTAATTCCATAACATGTGGAACCATATTCAAAATGTGTGGCCTTGTGTTTTTTGCAATCTTTTTCGTAAGGACTATACAAAAATCTTTTTCAACAAACTGTCAAACATATATGTTGAATCTTATTTTATATTGTTATATTTTATCTACTTGACATGTGAACTCCTTTTATGCAAACTGTGTTTGTGAATATTTGTGCTTTTACATTTTTATCTCATCATATTTTTAAGTACTATACATAATAATTATTATTGATAATTTTTCTTAGACAATAAAGTATATATCTCCCTCTCTCTCTCTAGGACAGAGATTTCTCTCGCGATAATTTTTGTGTGTAATGGGGAATGAGCGCATCGTTCCATGGTTGACAGGTCCTTGAATAACAATGATGCTCCTGAGGAATGGCGTAGGGAGTTAGTAACAAAACTTACTTGTTGAAATCGAAGGCGTTTGGTATAAGATAATTTGAATCACATATTTATACTTCCACGGAATACTGATATCCATGGTAACATCACCGACAATTTTTCACCGCTTCATCAAGAAATTCACCTTTAAAATAACTCACTTTGCAAGATGTACGAAAAGATATGTTCGGCTAATATCATTTTCGTCAAAAGGGTGGGTTAGGTCGATCTTGATGAAAAAACGCAATATGATATTTTAGAAGTGCAACTTTTTTTCGGTGTATCAATTCGAAACAGCCTAGAAAAATAATGAAAGTCTTTCGTTTTGTTATGGGTGATGTCAACTGGCAATGACAGGATAATGTATCATTCAAATGAAATGATAACATAAAAAACATAAAATTAGGTAGTGTGAGTAAACTTGTTTTTTGAAATTAGGAATAATGAGTAGAATCTGCAGCAGTGTTGATAATACTTAGTATCAGCTTGAACTGATCAGCTTGTGTTTTTGACTTCATACTTAATTTTTCAACAACACGTAATTCAGTGTGAATTATTGACACCATATTCTAGATATTTCGGAATGTAAACGACTCATTTGGCAAGCTTCTCATTGCGATGCTTGAACAATAACATTTATTTTCAAAAATCAAAAGGCATTGCGTTATTACTGTCTGTTCGTGAACGAAGCAAAAAGTTGATTTCTGCTTCAATTTTCCTAATATGTTTCATATTATAGGGCATACCTCATAGCAAGTTCAAACTGAAATTCAACAGCATGTACTTGAACGGAAAAGTTAGTAGCTCGAAAAGAAAGAACAACACACCATTTATTTTGATGGGAAAAAGCGTCCACATATTCAAAGTATCAAATATAAAACTCCCCAATTAGGTGGTGATAACTTCTTGGAACTTTGTGAATGAAAATGTTTAGTGTAGTTTTTTCGTGTACTCACGAGTCCAATAGACGCAATTATCCGACAAGCTATAGTCAAATTTATCAGCGAACAGCAAACATATTTCGATGGTTCGAATCTCATCTTTTCAATTCACTAATCGAATTTTGTAATTCAAATCACGTGTTTAATTTTTCTATCGAAGCACGATCAACAATAAATATACAGCACCATATAATTTACTCTGAAAAAATTACAAATTTGTCTGATGTTTTTGGACACGAAAAGAAATGGAGAGAGAGTAGATATCCAGTGGCGGCACATTTGACAATAATTGTTTGGGTCCCTAACTTCTTTACTTCAGTACCAATGGTATAGGAAGAGACTGTTTTTCTGTAGTAAGTCACAGATAAAAGGTATTTGAGCAACTGTCAAACTCGAAGGGGCGATTCTTGGAATGATCCTAAAACGAAAAGTTCATACAACATAAGTTGGATGATGCTTCATTTTCAAGATATAAGGTGTCAACATTTAAAAGAATATTGTTTTTTCCCAAATATCATTTTGGTAAGTTTTCGGCAAATTCAGCCCGTACTAGATTGAAATCATCATCTCCAGTGGCGTACCGAAGACACATCAGCCAATATTTTGGACCAAAACTGTGCGCCTCTGATTTTTCAGCTGCAGCATTTTTTTGTATCTTGCTTTCTTTGAAAAACAAATAAAGATCGCGTCATTGCATATCCTTGGAACAAGAAAATACAATTTTGGATCGATGATCGATTCTCGTCTTAGAGATTGCTGTCAAAAGTAATGCAGGCATTAAAGAAAATTATTAGTAAAAATATTTTTATTGTTCATGAACATGATTTTATTTCTATTCTTCCCTTGAAAACAAAGCAAGATAAGCAAAAACTTCTGGAAGTAAAAAAGTTGTTTCAGTTTCTCAATGTGAAAAAAATACAAAATTTGCAAAAATTGGTGGAGCACATTTATTTGCTCAAAAATATTGCTAAGGTGCCTGCCGGGACGGCACTAGACATGATGAGTTCAATTCAGTTGAACCAAAATTACTGCCAAATTTCATTAAAATCGACTCAAGCATTATTGGGAAATTTGAGGAAAAACTATTTCTTTTGAAAATGTTGACACCCTGTATCTTGAAAACGAAGCATTACCGGATTGTTTATATGAACTTTCCTTCTAAGAATTACTCAAAGGAATCCCCCATTCAAGTTTGGCCTCGTACTCACACTGTGTGTACCCTTTGATCAGATTTTGTTTTACTTCCCTTATAGTTGTTCAGGAAATGAAGCATTTTGGCTCGCAATTTTTTCGTCCACCATGGATTTACCTGGAATTTTCACAGAAGGTAGGGAATAGCTCAAGGATCATTTTCTATATCATGACGCTGTACGCTAGAGCCTTGGGGGTGGTTGCCACCCCATCACGGGGATAGAAATTTTTTATCACATTGTAACTGTAGGAATCGACGGAAGAAGTTATTCTAAGAAAAAAATGTTCCATATGTTTTTTTCGTGAAAGTTATATTTTTTGAGTTTTTCGAAGTTGAAAGTAAAAGTTTTTTGACGAAAAAGTTGACTTTTTCAAATGTTTTTTTGCAAATAACTCTAAAACTATGCATTCTATCAAAAAAAGTGTGGAGAGGCAAATTGTAGCTTTTGAAAAAAAAACAATGCTTTCTTCATAATTTTCTTCATGCGAACTGAGATACAGTAAATTAATGATAAGTCGTTTTCGTCAAATGTATTAATTGGAAGATTTAAAGCGAAATAACGAGAAAAATTTGCATTTTTCGAGGAAAGCTCGAAGAATCTCTTCTACAGTATTCAATTAGAGCTTTCGAACAAATAATAAAATGTCTTTCTAGCATGAAAATTGACCGACTTATGATCAAAATAAGATCGGTACCCGCTTTTTTCTACGAAAAAAATCTGTGAAAACAACCCCCTAACTCAAATTGATTGCCACCCTTTTGTGATTTCCTTTATTTTTTTACCATTAATACACCCATGGAGTTCAACCAATTTAAAATGCCTAATTTTAGAAAAATTGGAGTTTAAAGAGAAAACGATTTTTTTCAATTTCGTTTTTTCAACCCTTTTTTTATGAATATCTCTCAAAATACTGAAGATATGAAAAAACGATACAGTACTAAATTGAAGCTTTTTCAATGATAAAAATTTCCCTGTATGTAGATTTTTTATAAAGTGAATATTCGGCGAGATATAGCCGTGGTCTCGGTAGTGTAATGGTTAGCATATCTGCTTATCAAGCGGAAGGCCGGGATTCGAATCCTCGCCGGGCCACCGTGCTGGGTAATCGCACGTTAAAAGGTAAGGCCTCGTTGATCCATTGCTCGCATAAATTTCAACTTCTGAGGGTTGACGTTTCGTCAGCTGGTTAACGGAACGAACAATTTCAGAACAACAACAATAATTTCAACACCTACATTTACGATCGAACATCACCTTAGTCAAGCGTTTTGAACTCTCCCCATGTAAAAATTAAGGGATCTTAAGTAATTTTATTCACATAGTCTTATAGCTCTTGAAAAGCTCTACAAAATCGTTTGTGGAAAAAAATTCCTATCATCTAAAATGTAGGAGCTATGCTTGAAAAACCGATCATTTTTTTTTTTGAAAAATTTGAATCACCCTCTTCGGAGCGTAGTAATCTACATAACCGGTATACTCGGCCGCTACGTTATATGTACCACTTTTTCCATTCATATTGAAAGACAGAGAAGAAGAAAAATCTGCTCGCGTGTGTGAGTGTATATTTCGTTGATTTCTCACCAGTGTATTCTAAAGTTCGAAGACATATTATAAAAATTTTAATGTTTTCAAGGGTAGTTTATAACAAGAGTAGGTTTAAAGATTATGAAATTGTATCCTGAAGCATGAAACAATCATTATTCAACTATTTTTAACCATATTTAGGTTTTTAATGTTATTTTATAATTTTTGACAATTAGGGGTAGTTTTCACCCTTAAAAAACAAACAGAGTACAACGGCACAATATAGAAAATGAACTAGAGGGTGGAATAAACCTAATCCCAAATTTTTGTACAAATCGGTGCTGGACGAAAAAATTGCGAGGTGTTACTATTTTTTCAGCTTCATTTTCTGAACTATTAGTCAAACATTCCAACAGGAGGCTGGACCTTGTGTTGGCAAGTGAAGGCTAATATTCTTGAATGCCGTAGCATCGTATTCCAATCGTAGGAAAACCCATAAAACCTACAGTGTTACCGGATCGGTTCGTGTATTTAATCAACAGAACTCATCTACCAGGGCTGCAATTCTTGAAATAAATCCGTATACGACTTTGTGTTGTGTTGCAGTTCAACACATTCAGTTCATATATCTTTACGTCACTCTATTCGTATGAAAATGAAATCCGTATGACTCAAGAATTGCAGCCCAGGACTGATATCTAGGAATATGATGAGAATTTCATACACTACTATCACTAGCAAAGCCAGATCTTGTGTCGCAAGCATCTATTGAAAGAAAACAGAAATCAGCTCGGTATCAGCTGACTTTTCGGGTATGTCACGATTGGTCGATAAAGGAATAGTCGACAGTACAATTAGTCGACAAAACAGTAATTGTACTTCAAACTAACCTAACGAACCTAAACCGATATTTGACTTTTTTTTTAATCACTGTTTTGTCGACTAATGGTCGGTTTTTCAATCTCCTGCTAAGAAACATGGCTGTCAGCTGGGTCCTCAACAACCAATCGAAGTGCTTGGCGCAGACATTCGATAGGCTGGTGGAGATTCAGCTGACAGTGAAGTTCGTTAAGTGTACATTGAATAATTGGCCCTATTTTTTTCTTAATTATTGTTTTGTCTACTAATTGTACTGTCAACAAATTCTTTTATCGACTTCTAGTTAGTGTCGACTATTCGTTTGTCAACCAATCGCTTTTCGGTCAATAGTGGTTGACCCGACTTTTCTATTACAAAAGTTGTCAATATAATCGACGAAATTGGAAAGGGAATTCACTACTGTGATGATTACCAAGTTAGTGATCTAGAAAATATTGGTGAAAAATTAACTATCACTCCTCTGAAGAGCCACTAAATTAGGACAATTCAGATCGGTATAATGTACTCTCCCTAAACAAAAATCGACTGAGAAGTATCACTCAGACAGCTCCTAAATAAGGAAAAAAAAATTGCCTTGCAAAATTGCATTGCTTTCTATCACTTCCAAAGATAAATATCTGGAAAAATCAAAAATAATAATCAATTATCGACAATACGGATTTTGCCATCAAAGATCCTTTCTAAACTGCCGTCTTGGGGTGCTATGCTGAAGAGTTTCTTGTCTGATAGGTCTCTCTATGTTGTTTTAGGAGTATCGTCTGATATTTTCTTAATAAATGTAGGTGTTCCGCAGGGTTCACTTCTGGTGCCAGTTTTGTTTCTGCTTCAAATGTCGATAATTTGCTGGAGAATTCATCTTGTTCAGTGCATAGCTTTGCGAAAGTACTCTTCATACTAGTTTGTCTTCCAGAGTCCTCATATCAGCACGAGGAACAAAGATTAACGCATTAGCGTCAATAGTATTATCGATGACTTCCTAATAATAATTGAATGAGGATACATCAATTTGGTGTAAATCAATACTGGGAAAATCCAGGAATGTCTCTTCTCACAGAAAGCCGATCTGTCTTTTATAATATTCAGATGGCAGGAGAACTATTCCTGGAAAGTCAACTATCTCGATTATAAGAATTACGATCAGAAATTATCTCTCAAGGGAAAACCATGTGGAATCGATCGCTGAAGGTGCTTCCCAAATGCTTGGATTTCTGTTTGCTGCGAGAAAATACTTCACTTATCGTCAGCTTCTAATGGTCTACAAGGAACAGATGTACCGGACTTGCTTACTTCGTTGGAACATCGTGGAAGAGTCGGAGAATTATCTCTCTTCATTGACCATAGAAAAGGAAATTCAATTCGTGCATAACAGGAGAATAAAATGTAAAAAGAATTTGCGGAGATTCAACATCGGATGTTTTTCAACTCAACCAATCTACCATATGCGTTTTTTTATCAGATCCGAAACACCATGTATATCATTGTCAATATCTAAGGATAACAGTTTTACCTCTTCAAGGAACTTGCAGAATAGAGTTGGGTACCCGCAAAGTAGACTTCCCATAGTTTCAACTCACAGTATCTTGTGAACAATGCAGCATATCGTTAATTTTTTTTCTGGTGATAGGCAAATGAACATGCAAAGTGCACTTGATCACAATTCGGCGGATGAACTATAGTAGGTGTTTTTACTTTATTCATGACTACTACCTGTGAGTAAGCAGCAGATAACCACTTGACCACTGATCGTTTGTTATTCCTAAGCTCTAAAAATATATCACCAATTCGATATTGATGGCGTTTCCATAATTTTATTCTTTTCAAGAATTGTTAGTGCACTTGACTGTTTTCTATGGCCTAGAAGATACCTCCTGAACTCTACCACCAAAATTTACGAGAAATCGTAAAACCCCTTTCACCCTGTCACTGGCAAGGGTCTTTTTACAATTCTGGATATTAGTGTCGCGCTTCCCCATTCTAAATCCCTGTCGTCGAACCTAAGAGGATGGAATCCACTAAAAGTTTTCAACTGTACGTATTTTCCATTTGGACTAAATCCAATTTTTGGTCGTCCATTATTCAAATACGTAGATTTATGTACGGCGTCGGGATATAAATCCACCGAAAATACGAGAAAATGGTTCGGCTCGATCCTAATTTATGGCTCGAAACGCTCGGGTGCCAACCAAATTGTTACAAAACTCGATGTAAACTCACAAAGACAGGGCGGAGGTCCATTTTTGGTTTACGGCGCTGGATTGCTTGCTTTCTCGACCCCATGCAAGTAAAATAAATCAGGGCTTTCTATTCCAATGCTCGCTTCAATTATTTTGTTTTCGTTCAAAATCACAAAGCGAATTTTTATCACCTCGATTTCACCGTTGGAAAAGAGTTGTAGATTGACAATTTTATGCAAAAATTTGATTGCCCTTCAATGACTTTCTTTCCGGATAGCAATGTGTCAGTAGCTTCTAAAAGTTTTGGAAAAACATGAATAACGTTCCAGCCATAATATAATTTGTTTCTGAGAAGAGTATCCTTATTTGCCTTGAATGTGTAGAAATAATGCATGCAATGTTATCTCAGATCATGACTATTTTTTTGAAAATCGAAGAAATAAGTGAGTTTGTAGTACAAAAATGTTTAATTTGAACTGAAACATAGGTATATGTAATTCAAATCTTTGTGAAAATGACTTCAATCATTATATTAAATCGCTTTTACTTTCTCAATTATTTTAAAATTTCTAATTAACTTTCCCAGTTGACTCTGATTATCATGGATGACATCTATTTGGGTTTGGTGATAATTGTGCTTTGTTAAAAATGGTCTCACTTTCACATGATTCATTTGTCTTTTTTCGATTTTCTCATTACTACCCGATAAGAGAAGAAAATGACTTGGTTCTGATATTTAGTTGTATATACTTTCACATACTTTTGGGTATAAGCCTCCTCATAGTAACTGTGACTCGTCACTAGTGATCGAGGAAAATCATCGCTGTGAAAGTAATCAAACAGCATAAGCTAATAGCTAAGCTGACTTCTACCATCTTCAGAAATATTTATTATTTAATGTTCTCTGGTGTTTGAAGGATCATAAGATCCCTTTCTACCACAATACCTTTGTTCAGTTTCTTTCCGAAGCTCGAGTAGATGGCTTTAGGGATCGTTTCACCACACTTTCCATTTATATCCGTCTCTATTTCGGTTCTGGCTTCATCTCGAGACCTATCTGCCTGAACTATAGTCATGTATCATCACTTGCATTCGATATGGCTTTGCTGTGATCTCAATTGCGATAAGAGCAAAGCTGAAACAGAATAATCAATCCAACTTTGTCATTTTCGATTGTCTGTCTTTTATATTGAAGTCAGATATGACTTTGGTGTTTGAAGGATCATAAGATCTCTTTCTACCACGATACCTTATTTCAGTTCCTTTCCGAAGCTCGAGTAGAAGGCTTTTAGGGATCCTTTCACCACATTTTCCATTTATATCCGTCTCTATTTCGGTTCTGGCTTCATCTCGAGACCTATCTGCCTGAACTATCATCATATATCATCACTTGCATTCGATATGGCTTTGCTGTGATCTCAATTGCGATAAGAGCAAAGTTGAAATAGAATAATCAATCCGACTTTGTCATTTTCGATTGTCTGTCTTTTATATCGAAGTCAGATATGTCTTTGGTGTTTGAAGAATCATGAGATCCCTTTCTACCACAATACCCATGTTCAGTTTCTTTCGGAAACAATATTTCAGTAAATTCATTATTCCTGCTAGAGTTATCTTCGACTGTAAGTAACCTTGGGACAGAAGTTTTCTTCATGAATCGAAACTATCGATCATATAATAGTTTTTATGTCATCTTCAAGATTCTTAGGAAATGCCTGGAATTATTCATGAAAGATGAGGAATATTCTCCTGTAGTGGTTGGAAGATTGAAAGTAGAAATCTGGCCAGGATGTGGATTGACGTGAGAGGAATATTTGCCTTTTGGGTCTATGTCAGGCCAAAAAGGTCAGTAGACTGGCTGTGCTGGGAAATAAATGAAGATATCTCCTCTACAAAATTAAGTTTTTGGTAATCAAATTCATTCATTTGCCATTGGCGGTCATATCGACTTGCAATTGTATAATTTGTGAAGAACATTAATATTATGTGTCATTCAAACGGAAGTGTTCCTTAAAATCTTATAACTTAAAAAAATGAAGGTCTGACCTGTTCAAGAAGATATACAATCGAACTCAGAACGAAAAGTGGTGCTTCCTTAGCGAACAAATATTTTAATGGAAAAAATTGTTTCCAATCATCATGTTATATGGGTGATTGAAAAATATATTTTAATTTTATTTTTTCAGGTATTTTATATTTCCCCTTATTGTCAAAACTCAACTGAACATCCAGCTTATGATCATCGCAAAAAGCCATCCAGGAAAATGAATACCTTACCCTTGATTCGAACCAGTACTGAAAACCGAAAAAGCTAATTTCAAACTAAAACGAAATGACCAGTTGATATTAGTAGGGAAATATCTCTCATTTCAGTTGGATCATTTTATGCAAACGAGTAAAAACTCATTATTGTCTCCCCCTACACGTGCCTACCCCCAATGCTAAAATTCGCAAAATTAGTTAGGTTAGATATTAGTTCCGCCGTGGTTCAAACACGTGCGAGCACTCTAGCGGATTATAGACCGATTCATCGAAAATATAAAATTCCCGGAGCTAATCGATACCCCTAAATATTCAGTTGATTCGGGAATTAATGGCTCTAATCTGGACAAATCGACCGTTCGAAGCACAAAAGAAATAGTAAAAGGGAACTTTGGTGGAATCATTGTTCCCTTTTATATCGTAGAGGAGAGTATTCCTCCCAGAAAAGAATTTTTGAACTGATTTGGTGCCGTATAATGCATATCCATCGATAAACGGAAACTTTCATCTCATTGAAAGTCCGTTGACAAAACATGGGAGCAAGAGAATCAAGGAATTGACTATGTAAGTCATCAATCGAAAACAGAAATTCGTGTAGTGTTTTGTCTATTCGTATGTCAGCGAAATTTCTATTGTTTTTAATGATTGAATTTATTTAAATGACTCACAATGGCCGAAAGGGAAAGAAGGCACCGTGTAGTAACTACACTATAAGATCATATCCATACCCATCGTCCACGACTTAAGGTGGATTCACGCAGCTTCAATTTATCAAGTAAAAACTTTTGAGAAGCATTTTTTATTCATTTTCATTTACCCCAGCTTCTTTTGGAGAGTTGAAGATTGAAATTGAAATATCATTATTTTCCTGAGAAAGTTCACCAGAATCGCATCTATAGTTTCAATTTCAACTCCCCCAAATTCCATGAACAGAAAAACGATCGCGAAAAACAAATTATTCGAAGAAAAATTGGGTTATGATCATAAAATCCGTCATAACCTGCACATTAGAGACACATATTTTACAATTAAAGTAAGAAAGTTAAAAGTTGGCCAACACTTACTTGTTAATTGATAATTTGGTTGCATGAATCATCTACAGTAAATTAGGCAGTTCAACTGATCATTGATAATTGCTACTTGCTACTTGTTGATTTTTCATGATAATTGAAACTGCATGAATCCACCTTTATTCTGGGAGCCATATCTAAAAGACTGGCAAACCATCGCCAAATTAGGAAATCTGGACGATACGTTCGAGCCAGTCTCAACTATCTACATAACAGTTCCAGCAGAAAACAGAAACTGCCCTGTCAAAAACTATGAAGAGCATAAAATTATATCCGACTGACGTTAATGCAGAGTAGAAAGTAGTTGGGACGAACGTATTCGTGAATTTGTTTGACCGATTTCCCTTTGTTAGAAACTGATTAGAAATATATATACCAATGTAATTGATCTCGTTGGCAACAAGAGGTCATGGTTGAGCTACCATTCTTTACTCTTCAGTTATGTGTGGTGTTATCAAATTTTATTTAGGGGCCGTTCAAATATTACGTAAGCAGATTTATTACAATTATTTACCCCCTCACCCCCCTTGTCAGCAAAAGTAAGCAAAGCTCTTAACCCCTTCCCCTCATGCTCACGTAAACATTTTTCAATTGAAAATGTATTTTATTTTATATAACAATTATAGTTAAAAAAAATGAGAATATATTTAGGATAGAGATTTGATTTTACTGATACAGAGTATTCAACATAGAGTAAGGGACCAAAATATTATAATCTTACGAACATAACAAACTCATTTTGAATATTTGGTACACATATAAAATTCAAATTAACAGTCTTCAGTCCATGAAACCCGAATCCATGACTCTAAGTTTTCGATGACATTGGATTTTGGAATGTCTACGTCGTTCTCATCGAGCCATTCAACATCATGGTGCTCTAAATTTTGAATAATGCACATCAGTTCATTAGCCCTATGGCTTTAAATAATCTGCGAATCGAACCCATCACATACAGAAAACTAACAACCTGTGTTTTGTGACCAATTGACGGAGTCAATCTTAAGAAATGAATCTATGTAATGAATATCACCTCTATACTTTGAGATTGGCTATAAAATTTTCTAATCATAAAACGTCTGAATTATTGTTAAAGAATTTTAAAAGGAACTTTTTGGCGATTTCTAATATTTCTAGTACTCATAGGTACCTAAAATGATTTCGTCACTCACGTAGCAGATTGGATTTATTCTTAGTCGCCGCTTGCAATTCTTCTTCAATTCTCTTTGATACAATAATATCTTGTTCCTTGTCGGACTTTGCTTATAATTTAGAATTTCGCCACACTTCGTTAACTAACTTTGGTACATTTTGCACTTTCGTACTTGTATGAAAATTTTTCGTCTACTCGTTATAGTATCCAAACGAAACAATACACTGACAGAGGAAATTTAGACAACTGAACAGCGCGCGGTAATTCCCCCAATCGGTTCTAAAGAAGTGCCTAAACGTATGCGTTTATATTTGCGGAAATCACCGAAAATGCGTTTCCCCTACCCCCCATGTCATCCAAAATAAGCAAAGCAAAGACCCCCCACCCCCCATAATGCTTACGTAATACTTGAACGGCCCCTTAGACATCAAGGCTTCTGTCACGCTTCCAAAAATGTTGGTGTTCCAAAAAAATCTCATTATTGTTTAGTCTAATGGGCAGTCACTTGATAACAATACTCTGAATTCGTTTCCACAAATTTTCTGTACACGAGATTTCTTCATGTGGTTGTGGGTGAGGTCAGTGGCGTAAATAACGCCTTGGCAACCTTGCCAAGGGGCGCAGTGCAAGAGGGGACGCAACAAAAGGCATTCGATAACAAAAAAAAATAATATCTGAAATGAATAAACCTGATGAATGTCATATGGATAGAGATAAAGGTACAACATTGACAATTGAAAAAAAACAGGAAGAATTTGTTACTCATTAACGAAATCTAAGTAGTCTAAGTTCTAACTAATTATATTATAAGTTGCGTTCGATTTGACGCCCGAATGCCCGAAACAATCCGGGCCCCCATCTCAATAACCTGAATCACCTCGTTGCATTTATTTTCAAAGTCGGGGCGAGTTCTGTTCCATTGTTTTCAATAGCATTGAGAGCTGGTAGTGATTACTTATTTTGAATTAATTTTATAACTAATTTTTTCGCCACGTGCAGTCAGTCGCAGCGTGTTTATGGAGGTTAGAATTAAAATTTGCGAGAAATGACATATGACAAGAATTTGTAAATGTGAATATTTATGAAGTATGACTGATACAACAACTATTTGGCAATACGTCACTCCTTTGAGTTCAGTAAATTGGCTAAATGTTCACATAAGCAGCAGCCAAATAGTTGTTATATCTGCCATACTTCATAAGTATTCACATTTACAAATTCCTGTCATATATCATTTGTCGTAAATTTCAATCCATATTTTTAACAAAGGACGTTATATTTGTAGCTTCCCTGAAGATGACAGTATTCACTGTCGAAATTTTGGAAATACAGTGTAAAAAGATTACAATTTTTGCTTGCTGCTTCACCCAATATCTTCTCCCCTTGTATCCTGACTGGTCAGCAAAGACTACCAATCTATATCTCGAAAACGAAAAATTTTTGGTGGAATTTACGTATTTTGGCCTCCTGAAAAGTCAAATGAAATTTTTGAAGCTCCCAACTCGTTTCGGAGATACGGCCCCTCAAAGACAGGAAATTGGGGTTTTACGCCTATGTTTTTTTCTCAGTCAATTCTGCTCGAAATTCCTCCTTTCTATCAGGACAATATACACATTATATACCACCTTCTTCGTTACTTTATAACCGAATTATAAGCATTTCCCACTACAAAACTCTATAAATGTAAATCGTCATAGAAATTTTAGAGTTTTGTAGTGAAAAATGGAAAAATTCGTATAATTCGGTTGGAAAGTGATGAAGAAGTTGATATAGAATGTGTATATTTTGCTGATAGAAAGGAGGAATTTCGAGCGGAATTGGCTGAGAAACAAACATTGGCGTAAAACCCCGGTTTCCTGTCTTTGAGGGGCAGTATCTTCGAAACGAGTTAAGAGCCCCAAAAATTTCATTTGACTTTTTTGTTCAGGAGGCCATAATACGTAAGTTCCACCAAAATTTTTTCATATTTGAGGCGTAGCCCGATTAAGGGAATTTTACCATATATAAATATATATATATATATATATAAATATATATATATATATATATATATATATATATATATACATATATATATATATATATATATATACATATATATAAATATATATATATATATATATAATATTATTTATAGGGTGAGGGAAGGGGCGTATAGCCTATGTTTGCCAAGGGGCTAGGCTTACCTTAGTTACGCCACTGGGTGAGGTTTTTTCTGGCATCTCGTCGATGAACGCTCCTTGGTTACAGTTATCGATATTTTTCGAAAATATTGTTACGATATTTCCTTGGGTTCGTTTAGCAAAACTCCAAAAAACGCCTCACTACTTTTATTACAACTCTTAAACTACTCCGCTAAATATCCAAAGCTCTGTACTAAAACTCTCTGTACTAGAAATTCTCTACTTCGACTTCTGAACTTAGCAATACCAAAGCTCTCTCCGATGTAAACTCTGTAAAACTCTCCTCCTCTTTACTAAGCTAGAAACTCTGATAACTATCTCCGAATAAATTCTCTCGTAGCAATGAATCGCTTCCGTATATATACCTGCGTACTCCTATGGAGAATCTTCCAGTTAAATCTTGATGATCGAATTTTCTACGCGAGGTAAACAATTTTCCTTCGACCCCTCATATCATTTTGCGTTTACGAGCGACAGAGCCGGCGCTAGGAGATTTCGTAACAATATTATGTATATGAATGTTTATGAGAATGATGAATCTGAGTATAACAACTATTTCCATTTATATCGAATATTGATACACTTTTTAATTATACATATATTGGTATATAATATGCCCCGTATATAAAACAATACGGCAATGAAATATACGTGTTTTTCCTATACTCGTCTGCAGACTTTTCAAAGTTGATCAAGTGCATTACCTATCAGCAATTGAGATATCGGAGTATATTCATGAAAAGCGAAATACGGTGTCACTATTTTCCTACTAACGTGAGGTAAAGTGCACTTTTTTCAATAATTTCTCTTGCGGATAATTGTACTTCCCGCACTACAGTGGTGTGAAGTGCTTTACCACACCCCCACCACTTTTTCATCGAGTTAAGCCAGACAATTACAGCCCTCTCGCCCTTTAGTTGCCAGTTCGAAGATTAATTACTAAACATCTTTTTTCAGCTGCAGTCATATTTTACCATATGGTGATACTTATTGCCACAATTGTTTGTTGACAGTTAATACTTTCGTAGAACCAAAGCATCTCACAGCCGCAACAGAGGCCGCAAAATAAGGGCGAAGGCCGACAAAATTTTTTATAGCCGTTGCAAACTTAACGTTTGTATTTTGTATTGCTGAATATTTCGTTACCATAGAAACACTGTGATATGGACGCTTCACGCCATCACTTCACTTTCCTATATTCTTGTTGAAATGCTGTCTTTTTGAAACGACATAATGTTTATCGGAAGTATATTATTTTCACGAAAATATTGTGTATAGTATGGCCGCAGCATTTTTCAGCCTCAATATACAAATAACTATAAACAAGAATTGAAGTGGAGGTTTATTGGAAATAAAAAATCAAGGCCTTATTTCAACATGTGATTCCTTCCAAAAACAAAAAGTCCATTGAACGTCTGTGTATAACCAGAATTCGAAATATTTCAATCGAAATATATCGATTTGTGTTTCAACTGTAGCCCAAAAACAAAAAGTCGAATTTTACAAATCACTTCATCAGTACCAATTTTTATTATGAAACTCATGGTCAACCCCAAAGACGAAAGTCGAATGCATGCTTGTATAGAGATTGTTCAACGGAAAAATCTAATCTGATACAATTAAATTGTTCTAAAATTGTTCGATCCGTTAACCAGCTGACGAACGTCAACCCTCAGAGGTCGAAACTTGTGCGAGCAATGGATCAACGAGGCCTTACCTTTTAACGTGCGATTACCCAGCACGGTGGCCCGGCGAGGATTCGAACCCCGGCCTTCCGCTTAATAGGCAGATATGCTAACCGCTACACTACCGAGACCTCAATCTTCATGGCATTTTTACGATAATTTCAATAAGTTATATTTTTCAAGTGAAACTGATTTTCATCTTTAGTTGAAAGTTAATTATTCGAGATAGATCTTCTAAACGTGAAGTCATTAGATTCATATCGACCTCCGAACTCATATATATATATATATATATATATATATATATATATATATATATATATATATATATATATATATCTCGTCAGAATATGATGAAATAAACTTTAGCACGCTTCATCATAAATCAACAGTATTGAGTGATTTGATTCAAGCGATTCAACATGCCGCTTTTATGTCAAATGCCCACGTTCAATTGAAATGTGTTACGTATTGCGATAAGCTGGATTGTGGGAATTAGAAGCACATTAGCTTTCCATTAGAGTGCCCTCGTGGTCCTTTGACCCCGAATACACTAAAAGTGATTGATATCCCTAAATCCGCCTTTCATGGCATTACGGAGGGCTCTTATTCGGCAAACAATTTGGAGCATCAAAAACAGTAAGGAACCGTAAAGACCGCTTTACAGTTAGGAATTTCAGCAATAGTTCATCGAAGAATCATACGAGCATTCGTAAACAAAAAAATGGTTGCAATGAAGGAATGTTCAACTGAGAAATGTCCCTAAAACATCGTACCCTGTACAGACAATTATTGCTTGATCTATATTTCATCCAAAATGTCGAGTTCACTTATGATTTTGGCAAGCATCTCTTTCTTCAGCACCAACTAGAATTATTTGATAATCTAGTTTTTTCTCTGGTTTAATTTTTATACAGTCACAGACATAAAGTCTGCACCATATGTAAATTCTCTTCAGTAATAAATGTAATTGATATTTTACTTTTTTCAATTTTTTTCTTGTTGAAATGAGTGAACATAAACTCAGTACAGGTATTTATTGTTTTATATCTGCTTCTATTTACCGAAGTTTTACTGGGTCGTTGGTAATTTTCGGAGATTCTCATTAGTCAATTCTTTTTTTAATTACCTACTGTTCTGATGCAATCTAGAGTCCCTGGTTACATGTGGGCCTATGGAATAGTTGAGTTGAATCTGAGTCAGTTTCGAATCAAAATTGGAAAAAGAGATATTTGTACAGGAAAAGAATACCTGGAGATACTTTGTATTGTCCAGTAACAGGCCAATGAACATATATTTCGAACTAGATATTGAATGTATGGGCGAATGCGCCATGAAGGAAGCAGAGAACAATATACTAGAGAGAGAGACAGACAGAGAGAGACATATTGCATGCATGTAGGTTCCGAAAAATAAAAAGATTAAATCCGAAGTAACATCAAAAAGAATTTTGATGAGGGTATATAAAATTGATACTGAGCAACTTTTCCCTGATTTTTTCACTCAATGTTGAAACAAAACTATGCCGAAAACTTCAGCTGACACACTTAGCCTATTTGTAAAATATATTGGTAACAAATGTTCAGGAAATTCAAGAACTAAGGTCTTTCTTGATTGCAGGGGTCCGGCTTCAGGAACAGGCGATCATTGTGGCCATAAAAAATTTCAATCAATGTGATAATTCCAAAATTTGAAACGAATCGTCAGAAAGGCCTGTATAAAGATTATTCGGTAATACTTCGGTCGCTATGAGCACCTTTTTTTTGAAATTTTTTTATGTGGAACTTACGTAACTCGGTCTCCTCTACAAAAAATGTAAATGAAATAATCGGCGGTCTCTTATATTTTCGGAGATACAGGGCCTTTTTGGTGTAAAACTTCACAATTTTCCACATCAATTTTCTGTTGTTTGAAAACACAAAATTCCTCCTTCTTCTGATCAAACGTTAGTCACTCTCTTATCCACTCGTTTTCAACATTTTTAGGCAGAAAAAACCATTATTTTCTCAAAAAATCCAACTTTCTTCAAAAGTCAACATTAATGCATTCAGTTCTCAACAATAACAATGAGAGCGGCAACACTGCAAATACATCACTTTCGACTGTCATTGCACTATGACATCACAACAAATTGGTTATGGTTTGAAAATAATTGCATTTTTTGGAAAACTTATGGTTTTTTAAGCTTGAAAATGTTAAAAACGAGTAAACAAGAGAGTGTGTGGTGTTTGATCAGAAGAAGGAGGAATTTTGTGTGTTCAAACAACAGAAAATTGATGTGGAAAATTGTGAAGTTTTACACCAAAAAGGCCCTGTATCTCCGAAAATATAAGAGACCGCCGATTATTTCATTTACATTTTTTGTAGAGGAGACCGAGTTACGTAAGTTCCACAAAAACAAAATTCAAAAAAAAGGTGCTCATAGCGACCGAAGTATTACCGATTATTCTGTGTCATTCCACAGGAAAAGATGCAAAATTGATTAATTGATGGAATTCGATAAAAAAAAAGATGTAGCTAAGAATGTCCAATTATATTTCAGCGGCTCGTCCGCTATATAACTAGATGTAGTACAGCCGCTCTGTACTGGACGACCACAGTTTGATTCACAAAACAAAGAAAATTTGTTCTCGTCCCTACACCGGAGGCATAGCCACCGTACCACACGTGCGTTGTCCATTATTGTCGTTATTGCTTTCTAGAGATGAGTGATATTTCACGAACTGTGATTTTTTCACTGATATCTAAAAGTCACATATCACGATCGTTCCTCTTCTTGCAAAGAAAGCGTGATATTTGATTTTCTTATCCGTTCCCGTTAAGTAATGTACTATATTACCATCGCAGTCTGCGGTGTCAGCGCACATTGCATTTAACAGAAGTTTGGACAGAACAGGGCCCTGATTCTAAATTGTCGAGTAGCTTAGACTGTGGCTGTACCATGCGCTGTACCGACAATGTATACGCATATTCTAAGCCATTCGATAATCGAATTCGTGAAACAGAATTCCACCCCTCTTTACGTTATTAACATCAGTTACTGAAGTACATAAAATATATTATTATACACGGTATGGGATTACACTCTCTCACTTACTCTCCAGTCTCAACCGCACTGATCACGTGATTAGTGATCACAGCCTGGCTAGACTCCGTTGTTATATTTGAGTTGGTTTGTTTGCAGAAAAAGGAACGATCGTGATATGTGACTTAATAGATATCACAGAGCGTGAAATATCGCTACTGCGCAAATTCGTTATTATGCTGCATCGCAGAAACTGTTATTAGTCTTACTGATATTTTATTGATATTCGAGAAAAGTATAGTTAGTTGAGGTTGTTCTTAGTTGATTTGTTGTTCGTTATCATCACAAACTAGTGTTATTTGATTCAAAACACTTTTTTTCCTGATGATATATTAGTATATACTGATATATCTATCTTAACCTAATAACAGTGAACGCTGTGAACGGGCTCATCCAATACCAAAGTAACCCCAAACGCGATGTGACCTCAACACTGTGATCACATCACGTTTAAAAATCACCGATATTAAAAAATCACAGTAACAAATATCAGTGTGATTCACAAATCACGATATCGCACATCTGTGCATTGGCAACCGCATGTTAATTCATCAATATTAACCACTATTGTTTCTGAATTTGAATTTAGACCAATCAGAAAGCTATCGGATCGTCGTACGATCGGATTTCGGATCTGTCTGAATCCAGCCTAATGCGAGATGCTCGACAAGAGATATAATAAATATCGTTCATTTCATGAACGAAAATCTCCTAGAGAATCTATAAGTCGCAATGTGATATTCGGCGATGGAAGAGGGAGAAAGAGAAACTATTTTTTGTCTCTCGAATAAAACTTCTATGAAAGAAATGAAATCAAAATAATTAACACTCTCTGTTGATAGGAACGTGTATATCATTCGAAGTCAAAAAATCCTAAAGTTTCTAGGGGAACATTTGATAACCCTGTTAGTCTATCAGTCGCAATGCGAGATGTTCGACAACAGATAGGTAAGTAATATCAATTATAGTTTATTATTATCAACTTGAACAGTAGATTCATGCCTATAGTGGGTTGAGGACAGTCAAAAAATTGCAAATCAACTCAGAAAACATATCAGAAAGAAGTGGTGGATCACAATCGTTGATGAAGGGTAGGTATACAGTAATAGCGACTGTTTTCAAGTCCTGCTGAAGATCTTTGAATGTGGAGATAAGACCCTGGAGCATTAAGGCTAATTGTTCGTGGACGACATACATTTTCTTGAACTCGAGTGTTCTTCATAGGAAATGATGTACTGAAAATCATCAATTACGCACTATATTTCATTGAGAGTGGACAATATACCACATCACTATCGTACATAAATTCCACATGGACGGTGTATAATATCCATTATAATATAATAGCCAAGTTGGTGAAAGCTATATATTTGGCATCGCTGTGAGCAGAGGGACTTTTTGTCTTCACCTGCAAGGTAGAAATATATTTGTTTGTCTCTTATTTTTTTAGGAGTGTCAGAGAGACATATATGTCGTTCAAGTAATTCGACACCAGATGGAATAGTATTTGTACAGAATGGTACCCACTTGCCAGAAACATTGTTTAATCATGAGCCGGAAATACTTTGTTGTTTGCTTGAAAGTGGTTGACAATGTTCCTTGCTGAATGGTAATGGTTCAGACTTCCATTGTCTATATTTTTAACTCTATTGAAACCTGTTTCTAGGAACGAAGAGATTAAATTACAAATCAAGTGAGAAAAAATCAAATCAAAATAGAATTTTCGGTCAATGATGAAATTAGGGATTGATTGATCAAAGAAAACACTGTTGTTACAAAAAATCGAGATTTCGAATATGAAATATAAGTCAAAAAAAAATGAAATAACGAAATGAATGAAATAATATTGTGGCAAGAAAAATTGAGGTATCGAATATGAAATACTAGTCAAAAAATGTAAATAAAGAAATTGAATGCAATATTATGAAAAAATGTTGAAACCAAGTTTCAAGTTGAGTTTACTCACGACGTTCCTATTGCTGGTATCCGCAATCGTCTTCGGGTGATAACTGAAAATATTTCGAGATGTGGTCGGTTATAAAGCCCTCTGATTTCCCTATGGTGGGGGAAAGGGTGCTACTACCAAGGAGGCGAGCGGGTGCTACTACAAGAAGTGTGCCGATCGATCTTCAGCGAGAAATGGATGTATTGACGCGAGATTCTCTCTCATCGAGCCGCAGCCGGTCCATGCCTTGGATAAGCGGCCTCCACACATTCCGGATCTCCACGCTGGCATGACTGAATGCGTCGTTGTTGAGGATGAAGGCGGCTTCCTTGAATTTCCTCTTGAACCAGTGCTCCTCCTTGTGTATGACCTCGGCTTCAGACCATTTGATGCTGTGATGGTTTGTCCAAACATGCTCCGCTATTCCTGATTTCGTTGTTTCTCCTCTTCGAGTTTTTTCTTGTGTTCGCTTATTCTTACTTCCAATGGTCTTTTGGTTTCTCCGATGTAGGATTTGCCGCACTCGCATGGTATCCGGTAAACGCAGTTGTTGGTGTCGCTGTTTTATTCGGTGGTCGAATTTTTGTGAGCTGGCTGCGTACTGTGTTCCCTGATCGAAAACAGACTCTGACGTTGTATTTCCCTCCTGTCCTCTTGATCCTCTCTGAAAGTCCTCTCACGTAGGGGATGGTAAGAATTTGCTATTCCAGTTTCTCCTTAGTGTTCCCTTGATTCGTCCGGGCCAATGTTTGATCTAATGTTCGATCTACCAGCTTCTTTGAGTATCCATTCTTTTGAACATCCTTCCTTATGTTGCTCAGCTCCTTGTCTAGACTTTCTTTGGTGTTACAGAGATTGATTGCCCGATCAATCAGAGACTTGACGATTCCTCGCTTCGTAGATTGATGGTGATTGGATTGCTCATTCAGGTATTGTCCAGTATGCGTTGGTTTCCTGTAGACTGATGTTTCCCATAAATATCTGGTCCTCTTCACCTCCACGTCGAGAAACGGCAGTCTGCTCTGAGATTATTTTTCCATTGTTAACTTGATGGTGGGCCTCACGTTGTTCGGGTGTTCTAGGAAGGCGTCCAATTCTGCATCTCCGTGGTTCCATACTATGAACGTGTCGTCGACATATCTCAACCAGACGCGGGGTTTCTTCTTGCCCTGTTCGATGGCGAATGCTTCGAACCACTCCATGTAGATGTTGGCTATTACCGGTGATAATGGTGATCCCATTGGTAGTCCTTCATCTTGGCTGAGAAAAGATCCTTCAACTGGAAATAGCAATTCTGAACGCAGCATTCCAGCAACTCCATGATGCCCACTATTGGTAGTGTTGTTCTATTTTCCAAAGTATCGTCCTCTCTCAGCTTCTCTTTGATGATCTCGAGTGCCTCTTTGACGGGAACGTTGGTGTAGAGGCTTTCCACATCGAAACTGATTAGCTGGTTTCCTTCTTTGGGCTCGATTCTTCCCAAGATATCAACGAAATGTCTGGATTTCTTCACAAAGGACGAGGAGTTTCCTTGTAGTGGCTGTAGGATGGGAAGTAGAAATTTCGCGAGCCTGTGGTTTGCTGAGTTCCTGAAGCTGATGATCGGCCTTGGTAGTAGCAACCTTTCCCCCACCATTGGAAAATCAGAGGGCTTTATAACCGACCACACCTCGAAATATTGTCAGTCATCACCCGAAGAAGATTGCGGATACCAGCAATCGAAACGTCCTGAGTAAACTCAACCTGAAACTTGGTTTCAACATTTTTTCATAATATTGCATTCAATTTCTTTATTTACATTTTTTGACTAGTATTTCATATTCGATACCTCAATTTTTCTTGCCACAATATTATTTCATTCATTTCGTTATTTAATTTTTTTTGACCTATATTTCATATTCGAAACCTCGATTTTTTGTAACAACAGTGTTTTCTTTGATCAATCAATACCTAATTTCATCATTGACCGAAAATTCGATTTTGATTTAATTTTTTCTCACTTGATTTGTATTTTAATCTTTCCGTTCCTAGCAACAGGTTTCAATAGAGTTAAAAATATAGACAATGGAAGTCCGAACCATTACCATTCAATACTTTGTGTTGAAAGAACTGTCTCGTTCAGATCTGCATCAGCATCAGTGTTGCGGAGAAATAGGTTGACCAATTAGCAAATTTTCGGACTTTTGTTAAAAAAATTCATCGATCGATAACCCCAAGGAGAAATTGATATTTTTTTGGGAGCCAACTGGTAAATATTTTGAACTATCTGAACAGTTGGCCTGTTACTCACTTCGAAGAAGCTTATTAAAGAACACACATCACCTCCTAATTTATTATTAACTTATTTTACAGTTCAATCGGCCCTCCGTTTGATAACGGTGGAAATTATTTACTTTTTTACATGGATATCTAACCTCATCGGGAGGCCTCATAGCTTTGCTGGTATACTTATATGCCTACTCATTCAGAACAGCATCGACGCAAGCAGTCGTTGAATCCGGTTGAGTTATTACCCTAGCAGAAGCAAGAATCGAAGATAGAAGGTTTTCGATTATCAAAAATGGACCCTGCTTTGATTTTCATCGTTGATAAGATTGAGGATGATAATGAAAGGTATAAATAAATATATTCAATAAATCAGATTTCGAATTACCAATAAATAGAAATCATCTCAGAGATGTTAGCATTCAATTATAGGAGATTATCTTCTATTAGTTCAAGATTTAGTTCTTGAAATTTATTTCCACCTACCTCAGGTTCAAAAAATTTCAAATTCGTATGAGGTTATGAGGTTATAGTAACACTCCACCTCTTAGCCCAAGGAAGCCAACAAAAATTGTCGACCAGAACTATTTTATACTTTATTTGGCTCAACAGACTTTCAAATTTTATTAATGATTATTCAACCTGAGCCATATCAACTCGAACGAGTTTTAAATCCCCAACAACAGTAAAAGAAAAATATAATATTAAAGAGGGAGTTTAAGAGAGAGGAAGATTTCCGGAAATATTTGGGGCAACAGACTGTAGTCATGTGCCCATTCAAGCACCATCCTTTGATAACCCATGAATGCTTGTAATACCGGCCTTTTTCCTTTAGGGTTACAAATGAAGTAATTCTTCTGAAGTCGGTATCAAGTTGGAACTTTCGAAGATATCTTTGACATCAGAGTCTTCTAATTATTCATTACCGTCGCAGCTAACACATAAGTGTTTTTCCGTCCATTCCAATGTTTTCTCTCACTTCGAATTGGACTGCCAATCGATTAGGACACTATGCTAGTTACTTTTCAATTATTTGCTCTAAATGAGTTTTAATCCTTCGCCGGGAGTTAATTGCATTTATCTTTGAACTTCTACCTAGTGATATAGAGGACGAGCCGCCGATATAGAATAACTCAATTGAAGGCTGACTGCACCGCTCCTACTCAATGAAGGTTTACCTAAAAAAAAATTCACGTATAACGAATAAGAAGCGACACTTGCCGTTACACAGCCGCTAATCCTGTGGTCCCCACCAATACAAATTTTCATGACCTCCAAATTATTTTTTTTGCCACTACGCATGACTACAAGCAAAAACAGTAATCCAGTAAACTACTTGACAAGAAACACCAGTACTTGTTTGTTTGTATTACTGACCAACTGCCGAATGTCGACATTGCTGGTAGACATGCGCATTCAGGGTGTATTTGTCGAATTTGTGAGATTCGCTTCTTGTTCGTTATACGTAAATATTCTTTGATTTACCAAGCTTGGATCAATCGCTGAGTAACAAGAAATCCGATTGGGAAATCCATAGCAATAAAACCTAGATCAGATAAACCGCCAGTAAGGTAGAGCGATGCGAATGGCCCCAAATGATTTTACCTGTGAAGTTCAATCGTAATTACATGAAACGGCACCTCCGAATATATAAACATTGTATTTAGATTACATAGTAGGCTCACCTTATGGACTTATCATTGGAGGACGATGGAGGCGAAATGTAGTTGGCAGCACCGTCGAATGGATGCAGACGTTTATTAAGGGTGAAAATCGCTTGTTTTCGTTACACCCGACAGACTGGATTGTAACAGGACCGGCATCGGCTATTTCGTAGCTTTACCGTACCTTTCACTTGGATTATATTCATATATTTGTTGTGTTTAATATCATTACTGTTCACAATTCACGAATAGTTGATATTTATATGAAGTTTATTCACTTGGTTTTATTTATCAGAGAGCTACAGTATTGATTGACACCAATATTCGGGTGTAGCTAAATTGCAGGTCAGCAAATGATCCCCGAGTTATTTTTAAATTAAACAGAGGTGAAACTCGACCAAAAACCTGCTTCAGTGGAGAAAAAAAAATCAACCCTTCACCCCCTTCTTTCGAAAATGTAGGTTGTAGGTTGTATTATACAGAGGTGAAACTCCACAAAATCTATTTTTGTTTCAAATATCCGAGAGAACGGGGGTGATTGGTTTGATTTTTGTAACAAAAAATTAATACATAAGGTCTAGTTTCTGTAAGAATTTTTGCCGACTGCAAGTTTGTTGTTTGAATTCCGAGAGAACAACGTTAATTCTTCATTAAAAGCATCCGTCCATGGTAATATTACCAATAAATGCCTATACTTCAAACAATCAAAAACTGAACATAAACTTCTTTGACATCCCAACCCCCTGGAGTGGTAATCTACCAAAGAGTAATGTGTGTGAAGTTAGCAACGAAAAGTTAGCAACGTTTCTGTAAAATTCGTTGCCAGCCACGATTCCATAGGGCGGATTTCATGCATTGAAATTGAAACGTATTGACCAAAATCCAAGTTTTACTTAGCATGAATCGTAATCATAAGCATGGAGGATGACTGAAAAAACTTGAGAAAATAGAAAACATCATTAGTAGACTTTTGAATAGTACGGAAAACGTTAAAATTGAAAATGTCATTTTTGATGTTCGGAAAATATTTGAATTATATAATTAACCATTAGTCGGAAACACGAACGGCTAACACTTGAAGCATGAAAATGATGACTGAAGAGTTCTCAAATCGGAGGGAAAGCCTGGAAAATTAAAAAATCTTTATTGATGGTGTCAGTTTGATTAGATAATTCCTCATAAGTCGAAAACTAGAGAGGGTGCCACTTAGAAATTTTCACAGAATACGTAAAAGGACATGCTTATTCCGAAAAAAAGAATAGCACGGAATTTTCAGATCGGACGGAAAGCCTGGAAATTTATAAGTAACAAGACTGTTTCGAAATCAATGAAAACTCGAATAGGTACCAACAATGTAGAATTATCAATCTTACAGCATAGTTGAATTTCTATTAAATTTTTTTATTTTAAATGTATGTCTTTAAACCCTCCTCTATATGCACGCTTCGGTCACCTATGCTTTCGCTCCAAGCACTCTATCTCTTCGATTTATTATAAACGACAGCTTGGGGCCAAGTTAGCGCTCAGAGCTCACAATAAATGACCTCAGGTAGAATTGTTCGATACACCCCAGGTCACGTGATCAAAAATCCTGATCCGAGATGTGATTGAAAAACTGAACTACAACATTTGTGTTCGGTATGTACTGATCTGTCAGGACTTCTGTTCGCTTACACCATAACGTGTTTGACAACTGTTGTTTATGACACTTTAAGGTAAAACACGATTAAATTCAATTTGAATAAACACAGTGTTCATAGTACATTCGCTTGAAAACGATACAGTGTATCGAAACATGTCGCGAAGACATTACATTATGTGGAAATTCAATCGTGTTTCACCTTATAGTCTCACAACTATGGTTTCCTTCAAGTAACCGCTACCTCAATAAAAAATAAAACTGTTTTTTATGCATTACTTACATTTCAATATTCAACTACATATAATATGGGTCTATTTACTCTAAATTATATTACTTAAATGGCCGACTCGGTGAAAATACATGAACATTTCATTGAAAATCAATTGTGTGATTTCCACTAGACAGTTTGCCAAACCGCTGCACGTGTTTCACTATAGAATAGCTTCTGTAGGCCTGAAAAAGCTATTAGCACGTGTAGCAGTTTGGCAAACTGAATTATTCAGGTCAGATTTTTTTCATACGTATTTGTAAAAATATTCATGAATTAACACTCCACTTCAATGTTACGAATATGATTACACTATTTCAAGCGAAGAGTACTCATAGTTTATTAGTCAACTTTTTTGAATTAATTTGCTTACAATTTTTTCAATACGGGCCTGTCTCGACTTCACGTGCCGGTCAAAAAGATCGCTGTAGCGATACAAAAGAAGCTAGCAAAGCCACATACGAATTTCGACTCGGGGTGGGTTGCCTAATTTTAGGCTCATTTTAGGCTAATTTATTGCCATGTTCCCGAATTTTTTGCTCTCCCCCTTCATAGAAAAATTCGTGGCTTTGCTAGCTTCGGCCGAATTCAGCAGTCATATTTCAAAATTCAAAAAAAAGTGATTTGATATGGCCAAATTATAGAGCCTATTTTAGGCTAGTTTATTACCCTATTTGAAATTTTTTTACTCTATTCCATCATAGAAAAATCTGTGCCCTTTCTAGCTTCGGTCGAACTCAGCAAAGCCATTTTTGAAATAAATCATTTTTCAGCCATTTGAACAAGTGATTATTTAGAAATATTTTTCGGCTAATTAATTACCCTAGTTTCATATTTCATTGCTCCTTGCGTTTTAGAAAAAAACAGGATTTATTGATTATCGCCCAGACGATGATGTAATGATTCAAACTATAAATATTTGACAATTTGAGATGTCGAAACGATGATTACCATCGAATGATTGATGAATGGCCAACATTAAATTTTTTTGATCAACTTTTTTTAAAACAAAACTGTGGCTTTGCTAGCTTCGGGCGAAGTCAGCAGCGCCATTTCTGCAATAACAACATTTTTCATAGATTCTAAATAGTAATAATCAAGATCCAGTTTTAGGCTAATTAATTACCTGAGTTTCATATTTTTTGCTCCTCGCGTTTTCAAAAAAAACTTGATTTACTTATTGATTCTCATTGGCGATGATGCAATTATTCCAAACTATACAAATATTTGACATGAAGAAACGATGACTACTGTCGAATGATCGATGAATGGCCAACATTGAATTTTTTTGATCAACGTTTTTTGAAACAAGGCTTTGCTAGCTTCGGGCGAACTCAGCAGAGCCATTTCTACAATAACAACATTTCTCAAAGATTGTAAATAGTAATATCCAAGATCCAGTTTTAGGCTAATTAATTACCTTACTTTCATATTTTTTGCTCCTCGCGTTTTGAAAAAAAACTTGACTTACTTATTGATTCTCATTGGCGATGATGCAATTATTTAAAACTATAAATATTTGACAATTTGACATGTCGAAACGATGATCACCATTAAATGATCGACGAAAATCCAACATCGAATATTTTTGATCAACGTTTTTGATAAAACTCATCGGGCGAACTCGGTAGAGCCAATTTTGCAATAACAACATTCTTCGAAGATTCAAAATTATTGAATCTTTGTAAAATGTTGTTATTGCAGAAATGGCTCTGTTGACTTCGCCCGAAGCTAGCAAAGCCACAGTTTTCTCTTAAAAAAAGTTGATCAAAAAAATTCGATGTTAGCCATTCATCGATCATTCGACGGATATCATCGTTTCGATATGTCAAATTGTCAAATATTTATAATTTGGAATAATAACATCATCGCCAATGAGAATCAATAATTAAATCAAGTTTTTTCGAAAACGCGAGGAGCAAAAAATATGAAACCAAGGTAATTAATTAGCTTAAAATGAATCTTGAATATTACTATTTACCGAGCTATTTACAATCTTTGAAAAATGTTGTTATTGCAGAATGGCTCTGCTGACTCCGCCCGAAGCTAGCAAAGCCACAGGTTTGTTTTAAAAAAAGTTGATCAAAAAAATTCAATGTTGACCATTCATTGCTAATTCAATGGTAATTAATCATCGTTTCGACATGTCAAATTGTCAAATGTTCATAGTTTGGATCATTACATCATCGCCTGGACGAGAATCAATAAATGCTGTTTTTTTTCTAAAACGCAAGGAGCAATGAAATATGAAACTAGGGTAATTAATTAGCCGAAAACTATTCCTAAAAAAACACTATTTCAAATGGTTGAAAAATGTTTTATTTCAAAAATGGCTTTGCTGAGTTCGACCGAAGCTAGAAAGGCCACAGATTTTTCTATGATGGAATAGTGAAAAAAATTCAAATAGGGTAATAAATTAGCCTATAATAGACTCTACAATTTGGCCATATCAAATCACTTTTTATTTGAATTTTGAAATATGACTCTGCTGAATTCGGCCGAAGCTAGCAAAGCCACGAATTTTTCTATGAAGGGGGAGAGCAAAAAATTCGGGAACATGGCAATAAATTAGCCTAAAATGAGCCCAAAATTAGGTAACCCACCCGAGTCGAAATTCGTATGTGGCTTTGCTAGCTTCTTCAGTATGCTGTAGCGATGATATTTCTATCCAACGGTAAATACATTAGCGTTAGCCTACTAGGTAGTCTATATACAATGATATAAACATTGTTAGTTGGTCAATGTTCACTTGACAATGCCAAACGAAATTTCCTGCTGAGGAAAAAAATAGGTGCAGAGTTCTGTCTGTCAGTTTGACTGAAATGTCGAAAGAAAGATAATGAAGTCTCAAAATAGAGTTGACGATAAAAATGAAAGTTCAGGCCACAGGTTCAGGCATCGAAATGGCCTTCAAAACATGAATGATCTACGACATTGACAAAAAATAGGTATAGGTAATCGAGAAAATGTATGGTTCAGGCTACGACTTCCGTGAGAAAAACGAAAGAAAAGACATGACTTGTAAACGAAAACACTGGTTCCATCTTTTGTTGTTGTTTTAAAATTGTTCGTTCCGTTAACCAGCTGACGAACGTCAACCCTCAAAAGTCGAAACTTGTGCGAGCAATGGATCAACGAGGCCTTACCTTTTAACGTGCGATTACCCAGCACGGTTGCCCGGCGAGGATTCGAACCCCGGCCTTCCGCTTGATAGGCATATATGCTAACCACTACACTACCGAGACCACCCGTAGTATCCATCCCTTCAATTGATATTTCCATAAGGTTCGTTAACAATATAAACAATAACATCCTTCCTATGTTCCCACCCCATGGAAGTTGCAATTTATAGCTGAACTAGAACCATAGAACAGCTACAGAGTACGCTGAATAATAATAAGCATTCATCACAATTCAATAGTAAAAATATAGATTGCAGTGAAATATGTGGTATAACTTTCTACTTCAGGATGCATTCACAAAATTACAGATGGAGGACACACGCGCGTTGGTACTTCCTCCGGATGGTGACTATGCATCCGGTATACTATAGTCGGGCCGTTCAAAAGACAGAATTCAAGGACGCGTGAACAGTGAATGCCTGCATCTATATATAGCCTGCGCGGCGTAGCCACGCCTTCTACACTGAAATTAATGAAGAACTGTTTACACTGTACTGTACTCATTTGGGATTTGTATTTACGTGTGTTACGTTAATTAAATAATATGGATGGAAACACTCTTTCACCTTCAAGAAAAAGATTAAAAAAAAGACATTTAACTATAGAGGAAAAAGGTGTCATAATGAACTAATGAACACTTATAAAAAAGCATCCCAAGATTTTATGGGAGAACAGGGAAATGCTGTTGAATTCACTGCTGAGGCGACGTTTTTGTTGAGTGGTGTAAATCGGACTTGTAACATTGGGGAGAGGAACATTCAAAGAGTGCGTGCCGTTCACGTGATCATTTTATCTTTTCAGCGGCTACACTATAGGACCAAATAAATTTGGTTTGGTGCTTGAATTGTGTTCATCCAGTACAAAACGGCTCTACTACATCTAGTGATATTAGGATTTCAAGACAAACGATACGCCCTCTGGTGAAAAGTTTCAAACAATGTCTAAGTTTGGGTATGTTCGGAGGGTGTGGGTGTTACGAAATGTGGGAATAACATAAAATATCGAAATGTAAGTATAAGGCTGGATTCAGACAGATCCGAATTCCGATAGTACGATGATCCGACACCGCTTTCTGGTTGGTCTAAATTGGTCTGAATTCAAATTTAGACCAATCAGAAAGCGGTGTCGGATCATCGTACTATCGGAATTCGGATCTTCCTGAATCCAGCCTAATGCTGAATTCAGACATCCGAAATCTATATAATAACGATTGAACTTTACAGGTAAGTTCGTTGAATTGAATAACTATATTCTGAGGTCCATTTTCAATACGGCTATCTCATACTCATGATAGACTCCTACATAGCTAGGGCCATTTGCACCGACCCGACTCAACTTTTTCCTTAACAAAGGTCCACTTAATAATAAGTGGAACTTAAAGATAAAGTCTGTTGCACGATGCTGTTTCTAGTTGAACTTAACTAAGGTTAATATTAACGGTTGAGAGCCACTGAGATTCATCTGTAGCTAACTTCAATGAATATATGTTGTCATTATTTTCGACAGAATGTAAGGTTATTGGTTATTGCGTTATGGCTTATGATCGCTCCCGCTCCAACGTCTTTCGACTGGATCTTTCGTAATCTCATAAATTTTCTTAGATTGTATTCAGATGAACCCTGCTCAGAACATGGGTGAGTATTAATGTTTTTTCATTAGTCTTGACGAACACCATAATAATGTGCCTCTGTCATTAGGCATTAATAACAACAGTCATAATCGATAGTAGGATTTTTTTCATATTTTCGCAGGTTCACTATATCAGACTGATTCTAATTATTATTTCTCACAGAATCCTCAAAAAGAAAACGTTCCCAGAACTACACTCAAAATGATAGAGCATTACTGCTGAATTGTGTGAGTAAATACAAGCAAGTAGTAGAATCGAAAAAAACTGATGGAGTTACTTGGAAAGAGAAGGTAAATGCGTGGAACAAAATAACAGATTTGTATAATAGTCAAAATGAAAATCAAGAGTACAGACCAGTGGAATCATTGAAAAAGTTATATGATAACATCAAAAGGAATATCAGGAAGGAAGTAGCTGAAGAGAAAACGTCAATTCGATGTACAGGAGGAGGGTCTGGGATTGTAGTCAATGATCCAAACAAAGAATTGGCATTATCAATCATGAATAAAACAAGTGTGTTTGGATTAGACAATCCATTAGATCCCGATACAAATGATTTCAATGTAGTGGAAGACCCTGAACAGGAGGAAATCATAATAGAGATTGACAGGGAGATTGAAAATGAGGTGAGTGAAAAATGAAAACAAATTTAATCAAAAATCTTCATAACATCAACTTCACGTTATACTTACTTCATTTACTTTTCATTTGATTTTAGACTAGTGAAGAAAATGATGGGAATGCACTTAACTGGGGTGATTATACAAAAAGGCATCTTAAAAGCCCTCTAAACCCAAAACTGGTACCAAAATCGAAAAAAACATCTAACTCTGCTTGTGAAGTAGTGACTCCAGTAAAAAAAAATAATAGTGAAACACAACAACACAGATGGAGTTCTAGAAGAAGGCCAGTGGCATCAAATGTTAGTTACTCCAACCTATCTAAAAAATATGAAGAGCTAGCTGATTTGAAACTTGAAATCAATAAAGTAGAATTAGAAAGAGTGAAAATGGAGTACGAGTTGAAGCGCCAATCATTAGAATTAGAGATAGACATAAAAAAAGCACACTTAAACAAAATCACAAAATCTCCCAGTACATTTCCTATGTTCAATTTATAAGTTACTGATTTCTCTGATTTGGTGCAGAATTGTGATTTTATTTTGTAGGGGTACTTTTTAATATTTGAATTTTTTTAAAGACACAAGTTGTGCCTGAACTGAAAACAGGTTATATTCTATAAAATTTTGTGACATTAATGTTAATTAATGTTGGTACCTATTAGTGCAAGTGTTGTATTATGTAAAAGGTTTCGATTTCATTTTGTGGGAGTACTTAATATTTATCCTGTGTTTGGTTTTTGTTAAAATGATTCTAATGGAACAGATGTAATTCTTAAATCTTATTAAACTTGAAAATTATCATTGGGATTATGAGTATTGCATAACAATAGTTCAGAAAAATTTACAAATATTTTGCAGAATTCCATTCGATCAAAGAAGTCATTTTGATTTTTAAACTGCAGTAATCACATTGGTCCCATTTGAAAGTTTTACTGAAAATATATTATATATTCCTACAAATCCAATTGGAACTTGAAGAAAAACAGTGCTGTGCAATAACACTTGCTTGTGTCAGTAGAAGTAGAACACACAAAATATGTTCCTTTATGTGAAATTTTGTATTAATGTTAGTTCTTCATGTTGCATTATCGTTTCCTTTTTGTGGCATTACCCTAGTTGAAATGTGTTCAAGGGAGAAATAAAATATTTTGAAAAGTATGTCATAAATGTTAATTATAAATTGGCAAAGTAATTGTCAATTAAAGTTTGTCTGGCATGAATTCCTCTTAAATTTCTTCGCCCATTAAGGTGAGGCACGTTTGGAATATCCCCATGTCTAATAAGCTGCTGAAATTCATGATTCTGAATATTATCTGGCAGAGGGGGTTCTCCTTCACCCATCCTTTTTGCGATATTGTGAAGAACTCCTGTTGATATGATAACCTCCAAAGTTGTTTCAAGTTTCAACCTACATCCATATGCTATAACAGGAAACCTTCTTTTCCAAATTCCAAAAAGTCTTTCTATTATTCCTCTTGTACGAATGTGTGACTCATTATAAAGCTGTTCCTTTGGTTGAATAGGATCAAGTAGAGGGGTCAGTAAATATGTTTGCAATTCATAACCACTATCACCTGCAAGAAATAAACAGAAGCTAGTCGAATGTTATGTACTTATATCAATATAAATGAATACTATAATGTTTTTCATTGTAATTGTTTTACTTACCAAGAAGATAGCAATTATTTGGAATTGTATTATTTTCAAATTTTCTTTTAAGATTTGAATTATTAAAAATAGTTGTATCGTAAGAAGAGCCAGGCCATCTAACTAACAAGTTAGTAAGCATATATTCTGCATTTGACACAGCTTGTACATTAATGGAAAAGTATCCTTTTCTATTTCTGAAAATTTCTGCATCTGGACCTCCTTAAATAGAATAATAATGATATATCGAATGAATAAATGTACATAGTATAAATGTACTGAAAAAAAACTCACCTACCTGGAGATTCAATCTTTACGTGGGTACAATCTATGACACCCACTACATTTGGGAATGATGCTATGTCATAGAATTTGTTTTTTGTTAGACTCAATTCTTCTTGGGTTTGTGGAAATTTAATAGACTGTCGAGCTAATGCCCGGGATACACGTTTTACTATTCGAGACACAGTAGAATAATGCATTCCTCCAAAATCACTTATTTGTAATAAGTGTGTCCCTGTGGCGTAAAAACGCAATGCAACTAAAAGTTGATTAATTGGTGAAACAGAGAAGTTCCTGAAAAACTCACTTAGAAGTAGGTAAATTGACCAAATTGGCGCTTTTATTAAATAGGTTTGTTTACAATAACAAATACCTATTATTTATGAATTCAATTTCCTCTTCAATCAACTCTAATACCATTGAAACAGTGTTTTTCGTTAAACGGAATCTTCGAACAAAATCATGTTCTTCTAATGAGTCAAAATAATTCGCTCTATCATAAGTTCTTCGGGGAAATCGGTGTATAATAATTTCCACAATTTCTAGATCATCTATAAACGCATACTGCATCGTTAAATACCTCCATTGCTCAATTTTTACAATAAGTAATTAATGAGTGATATAAAAAAAACTCCGTAAATTGGATAAGTGTCAGACTATCTGCTACTTATGTTTAAGGATAACTTAGCGAATATAAGTGACAATTAGGTATTGGTGCAAATCATTAAGTTAACCTTAAATATTTAAGAAGACCTTAAGTACTAAGTGGTGTTGGTGCAAATGGGCCTAAGACGAAAAGCTCATGGAAAATGTGCATACCCATGTCTGTTACGAAATTGGTACTTGGGTTTTAAAAGTTTCTCTAAGCCTCCTGAATATAGCTCCACTATTGGTTGATTTCTCAAGTTTTCTTTTTTAACCAATGATCAAGCTGGATATTCACCCGGTGCCCCGTTACAAACTATTTAACGAAAGATCGAAAGTGCAGCGTGCAGCCGTGCAGACCTAATTCTAACCTACAAAATGTGACAACTGAAACTAACCTGAAAATTGGTAAACTAACGTGTTTTTTTTTCATTTATCATTTTTTTCCATACTCCATATTATTATCAACATTGTTGTGATTTCAGAAACGTGAATTCCATAATTATTATCTAATAGTCATGACGATAACTTGAGTTCAGTTCATCTCTCATATGGTGCATTGAATAAATATTTCGACCATGAATGTAGTATGGAATCGTGATAAAGTCCCCAAAGGAACAGCATTCGTTAGAAAACGAAAGGTATCCAATGTAAAAAACACAGTCACTGAAGGATCTGAAAGCGTTAAATCGGGGACCAATACTAAACCTAGTTCTATTGAACATAATCCCGGAAATGATAGAGGTATCAAGAAAGTAGTGGTTGAAAGTGTCCTGAAGAAAAAAGGTAAAAATGTATCACAGGAAAATGAAAAACAAAACATTGAAAAACAAAACATCGAGTCTGGACCACCACCCAAAAACTTTGGTCATTCTGGAAAATTTATTAAACGGAAACAGAAAAAAGATAAAATTGCAGCTAAACAACTCCTGAGCCAAGGTGATACTACCCAAATTCAAACTGCCAATAAAAATAAATCTTATTCTTTATTCTCTGTTGGTCAGAAGGATGTATATATAAAGACCAATACTAGAGGCAAATCTGTGGTCGAAAAAGTCTTCAGTGGTAGTAACAAATTCAGTGATTTGAACATTCACCAGTACATTGTGTCCAACTTGGAAAAAATTGGCTTCACAACCATAACGAATGTACAAGAAAAATCTATACCTATTATTCTTGAAGGAAAGAATGTTCTGGTGAGTAAAAAATATACTGTCGCTTATTTACAAGAAAAAAACTGATAGGTGTAGAGACAGCGAGATAATACAATGGGTATTCTGAATTTTCTCTACTTGCTTGCTTCTGATTTATTGAAGAATATTGGCTGTTACTCAAATCAATTGATTGGGATTGAATGTAAGGATCAATCAAAATTGATATCACTGATCCTCTTTATTCATTCTAGTAAGTACCCACATTTACCTTATGAATTTTCAGATTCGCTCCCAGACAGGATCAGGAAAAACATTGGCCTATGCTGTTCCCATTTTAGATGCTTTACAAAGTCTGAATCCTAGATTACAAAGAAATGATGGGGTCCAGGCTATTATTGTTGTACCAACCAGAGAACTAGCCTTGCAAACCCATGAACTGTTTGGAAAAATAAATGTAAGTATCAGGTTCTTGTTTTGAAGCTTCTTGTGACTATAGAATTTACAGAGTTTTAAAATTAACTTCTTTTTTGTATTGTTAATTCTTGACTTCTGCTAGTGATCCTCATTCAATTTATTTGTGCTTCTACCTAAGTGTTTGGTAAAATTTCCTGATATTAAACAATCTTATGAGGGCACCCAGAAAGAAGAGCAAGTTAGAGTTGGAGTGTCAAGAGAGAATGTACTTGATATTTGAATACAAAGTAATTTATTTTTTCAATTATGTGAATTTTCACATCACTTCATTTTCATTTCTCCTGTATAGACTTTCCAGTGGATAATTGTTGGACACCTCTGTGGTGGTGAAAATCGTAACACAGAAAAAACCAGACTCAGGAAAGGTGTGCATATACTCATAGCAACACCTGGTAGATTATTGGACCATTTACTTCATACCACTTCTTTCAAAAAAGACAAAGTAAGATGTTTGGTGTTGGATGAGGCGGATCGTCTTCTGGATATGGGTTTCAAAAAAGATATTGTCAGGTAAGCTCATTCTCTATAGTAATTTTGCAATATATTCCATGTAAAAGTCAAAATTCAATTACCTCACTGCAGTAATAATATCCTTCCAGGATAGTAGAAGAGCTAGATAACTCAAAATCCAATTCAGAATATGATCCAATGGCCCTACTCAAAGGCAAGCACAATCCAGAAGAAAATGAACCAACAACAGAGGAAAAAGATGAAAGTCAATCTCTATTCCCTCTGAGAAACCCTGCAAGTGATATTAGACAAACAATTCTACTCTCTGCAACAATGTCGAAAGGCGTTGCTGAACTGGCAGACTTCACCATGAAAGATCACACTTATGTAGATACTCTAGATGAGTGGTCGGATCTGCACCCAGAAATGATGGTAATGCCAAATACAGTTAAGCAGAAGTTCATCGTTACTCATGTGAAACATAGGCTTTTTACACTGTCAGCTTTGTTAGTATCCCAAGTGCAAAAATCTTCCAAAGTGTTTGTTTTTATGGGAACAAGTGCCATGGTGGACTACCATTACGAACTATTCAAGAGATTTTTATTGAAAAAGCCGAAAAATCGGGGAAATCTCAAAAGTGGGGGTATCGTCCTTCTGGAAGGGATTGAGGATGATAGTGAAGATGAAGATGATAGTGATGATGAGAATAAAAGTAACAATAAGGAAGAAACACAGTTCTTCAAACTGCATGGTAATATGGAGCAAAGTTCTAGGAAAGAGGTTTTCACTAAGTTTCGGGCAGCAAAGAGTGGCATTCTACTTTGCACCGTGAGTATTTTCAGCTATTTTTCATAAGGTTTTCATTTTTTTGTAATTGATTCTTCATATGACTGACTACTCAGTGTGAACTGTTTTTGACCTTCCCTTATCCAAATCCATATAAAAAGGAGACACACCTATATAAGAATGTTGATATGTGCATGTTACTATGTTATCCATACAATTCACACATAAAAAGGAAGATTATTCAAAACTACTACTCTTCTGTCTATACAGCGCGACGGACGTTGATTCACATAGAAATAACTTTTTTTTTCGGATTTTCTTAAAGAAGCACACCTAGCTTGAATATGAAGTACTTATATACAGCTTGTCCCAACAAAAATATGCCCCCTTCCTGTAACACTCGGCAAAATAAATGTTTTGACGAAAATACAAAAACACGTCCATTTCATTATCGAAAAATAATTCGTGCAATTTTAACCCTATACTGGGGCTAGCAACTCCGCACAAATTTTTAAATGAAGCAAGGGGCAATACATTCTGGAAATGACCTCCATTGACTTCCATACAATGTAAATAAATGATAAATTTTGATCATTTAAACTTTATGATGCGATTTCTTAATTATATTAATAAATAATCAGTCGATTTGAAAATAAGAAAGATGTGTAAGTCACGAAAACCCTTTTCAAATTCAGAGTCATTTTACCCGAAATCCCATGTAAAATTTTTGGGAGGCTGCTATCTCCAGCACAGGGGCATGAATTATTCTTGCACGAAAATGTGTCCCCCTCGAAATTGAAAAGGACGTGTTTTTGGATTTTCCCCAAAACATTTATTTTGTCGAGTGCAAATTTTCCTTGGGGCAGGCTGTACATAATTCATACACAACATATAAAATGTCCATATTAAAATTTCATTCACCAAGATGACAGTTCGCACATCAAACCAAAGCAAGCTTGTTTCGCAGAGGGATTGAAAACTTTTGTGAAATCTGTACACACCATACTGAAATATATAAGGGAGTACTGAAAGACAAAAACACGAACTGAAACGAGGACTGAAATACAGAAATAGGTACTGGAATACTGGATTGAAATAATGAAACAAGTTCTGAATATGACTGTACTGAAATACCGACAATTTGAAGATGTACACCTGAGTTGTTAACCCCTCGTCAGAGAAAACTGTCTTTGTAAGTTTTGGTGCTAAAGTATTAAGTAATTGATCTCCAAATAGTTTTTCAAAAAATTCTCATTTTCATTTAGTAATGAATAAATAAACACGTTTGTGCACTCAAATTTGTTTAAAAAAATCCAAAGGTGAGTTCAACAAATTTTATCTGGGGCACACTCTGAAAGGACGAGGGAAGGGGCTGAGCATGGTAAATGAAAGCTTGGCGAATTTTGAAGAGTTCAGTAGTGGATTGATAGGGGAAAAATGTTTTTCAAAATTGGGAAGAATAATTTAACAGCAGTAATTTTTTCGACTCTGGGGCCCAGCACATCATTTGTTTACATTGAAATTGATTTTTGTTTCTAGTTTTGAGAATATGAGTACACACTAAGATAGAATATATTGTGGATTGAACAACATGTTTTATGGAAAAGTATAAACTGATACGTTTGTTAATGTTTTAACAAATAATTCTTGATTCAGTCAAACTTTTTCAAATTTTCTTCTCCAAATCGATATAATAACGCAACAAAACTTCTATAAAAGAAGGTACTTAACATCAAAAATATTATCTAACAATCTTTGGTGAAATATATATCATTCACAGACGGTCAACTTTCATAGGCATATCACCCAATAGTGATTGCTAATATATTTTATATCACCTGCTCCTTTTATACAGTGACACACACATCGAGTTCTCACCATATGAGATTTTTCTTATAATCGATATTATTGAAATTTCTGCTAAAAAATTGAGTTGAATGACTCCCACCTCAAATTCAAATTTGCAATATCAAGACTATAAAATACTCTCATCGAAATTCGTGAAAAAACAAAAAACGCGCCTTTAGGAATATATATCTCTTGGTAAAAAAATTTTCTACTTTTCCAAACAGAAATGGAGGTCATGTGTTACCTTGTTTAGTCAGTAGTCTTTAAAATCTTTTACCCGCAATAGTTTATTTTTGAGAATTTGGATAGCCGTTTTCGAGTTAATACCTAGGTACCAGTTCTATTTTGTTTTATAATATGCTAACGGAAAAAATGATGATTACAATGGAGGTTTCATGAAAAATAACTTTAAATACTCTCTTATTAATTTCATGATAATTACGCCCAGCTTCGGCATCAATTGAAAGTGGTTCAATTTTTTCTTGGGTTTTTTCTGACAGTGATATCTGTCGCGTTAAGAAGGAAAGGGGACCTTTTACTTCTGCACTGTATTATTAATGTATTGATATTAATTTTGATTGTAGCATTTTCATCAAAACAAACCCGTAGTTGGGCGACTTCTATATGAAATACGATTATTATTAACTGTGATTGATATAAATCCTTTAATATAGTCAGTGACTAATTTAAATTTGAATTTACTCCAATGAACTAAAATATCTATAATGTCCAATCTAAAATACACCGGATAATCAAACACTTAAAATTGAATAAACAATATAAAATATGTGTCACATATATGCATATATATATATATATATATATATATATATATATATATATATATGCAAGATGAATTTTTCTGGGTTTTTATCCGTTAGGTATCTTTTGATTTGTTCGACGTTTCGAATTCCATTTTGAATTCATTCTCAAGAACTGTGAGACGAATATCTGTCCATACCGTCCTGGTCAATTACTCCCCTTACGAAGCAACCAAGCAAGAGCAAGCAAAGACTTCAATTGTCTGTTCTCCACGGAAACTGGTATTTATAATGACTCTCCTCAGTCATTATCCGACTTCGTCCGATATTAAGGCTGCATCCTGCCCATCCAGGTATTATGTAGAAATTGATGTTTTCACGGATCTTCGATATGCAAGATGAATTTTTCTGGGTTTTTATCCGTTAGGTATCTTTTGATTTGTTCGACGTTTCGAATTCCATTTTGAATTCATTCTCAAGAACTGTGAGACGAATATCTGTCCATACCGTCCTGGTCAATTACTCCCCTTACGAAGCAACCAAGCAAGAGCAAGCAAAGACTTCAATTGTCTGTTCTCCACGGAAACTGGTATTTATAATGACTCTCCTCAGTCATTATCCGACTTCGTCCGATATTAAGGCTGCATCCTGCCCATCCAGGTATTATGTAGAAATTGATGTTTTCACGGATCTTCGATATGCAAGATGAATTTTTCTGGGTTTTTATCCGTTAGGTATCTTTTGATTTGTTCGACGTTTCGAGAGTCCATTATAAATACCAGTTTCGTCGAGAACGGAGACAATAAGTCTTTGCTATGCCTTCCTGGTCGTTACTTCCCTAAGGGGAGTAATTGACCAGGACGAGTAAGGACAGATTTCGATCTCACAGTTCTTGACGGAAACTGGTATTCAAAATGGAATTCGAAACGTCGAACAAATCAAAAGATACCTAACGGATAAAAACCCAGAAAAATTCATCTTGCATATCGAAGATCCGTGAAAACATCAATTTCTACATAATACCTGGATGGGCAGGATGCAGCCTTAATATCGGACGAAGTCGGATAATGACTGAGGAGAGTCATTATAAATACCAGTTTCCGTGGAGAACAGACAATTGAAGTCTTTGCTTGCTCTTGCTTGGTTGCTTCGTAAGGGGAGTAATTGACCAGGACGGTATGGACAGATATTCGTCTCACAGTTCTTGAGAATGAATTCAAAATGGAATTCGAAACGTCGAACAAATCAAAAGATACCTAACGGATAAAAAACCCAGAAAAATTCATCTTGCATATCGAAGATCCGTGAAAACATCAATTTCTACATATATATATATATATATATATATATATATATATATATATCCGAATACTCAGTCCTAAAAAAACAGTCCTAATGAATAATCATCAAAATATATGTGAAAATGTAATAATTGTAGGTATAAAGAAAATAAATTACTTCTCTCCAAGTAATGTTTTTTCAGAGTAATTTCGAAAGAATTCAGTTGGTAATTCTTTGAATGCTTTCAAGCCTTTGTTAAAAATTAATACATAGTTGCCAACACCAAAATAGAAATATAAGAAAGAATGCCAACTAATTCGATTTCAATTTCAAAAATCCGATATACTCACACCAATTAAAACAAAAAATTAAAGTAATTATTTATAATTTCGAGAATGTAATATTATTGTACTCTTGTCGAATAATCACTACCAATACCATTATATTTCCTGACCATTTTCATTTTTTTGATTGTTTCTTATTACAAAAGAAAATAGTTATTCTAATTAGTGTTATGAAAAAATTTCGACAGAAATCCCATCAAGCAGTATCTAGTAGGCATTGTAAATAACAAAGAGCCCGTTCTTTCGCTAGCCAACGGGACAACGATGACCCGCGGCGATCGGAATGTGTTTTGTTTTGTGTTGAAAAAAAAACTTTGTGCGTTCCTTTCAAAACGGAATGATACACATTTGATGAGTCGGAATTAAATTCGTTTGTTGAATGAGATCAAATTACTAAACGATTGTGATTGTCGCACAGCGGGGATGAGAATAAGAAGTATGTAGAAACGGGAGTGGCCATATCTCCGAAACACGATTACTGGAACATAGGGAACATTTAAGGAAGGTGGATCAGTGGTAAGATCAATTATTAAAAACTAGCAGGAACGCAAATAGTTATTTGTATTTTAAGGCCACAAAATGCCTTTTCACTTTCCGGAAGAGAGATTATCACCGAGGCCGCTCCTGCCAAAGCAAGATAATCTCAAGATCGCGAAAAAAATTCGCGGCCATAGTGTACACAATATTTTTCGTGCAACCATAAGTATTTAATTACAATAAACCGAGGGGTAAACCGGTTGGGTATTAGGTGTACAAAATTTGGGTATTATAGGTGCATTACAGGGAATTACAAGTGCATTTCTGTGTATTAAAGGTGCATTAGTGAGTATTACAGGTGTATTGCAGGGAATTACAGGTGTATTGCAGGGAATTACAGGTGCATTAGTGGTGTATTATAGTGTATTACAGGTGCCTTAGTGTATAATTACGCATGCGTAAATACCACGTGACTTGAAATAACCGTTATTACTTTAAAACGCTTTAAAATCTCAACACTGTTAGCAAAGTGTGATTACCTTGTGATAGGGCAGTTTTGTGCAAAACTATGGAAAATTCAGAAGGTAAATGAAAATCTTCAAAGAAGTCTTGATATAATAAGGCATGAGTTAACAAAAATAATGAGAAGAGCTCAAAGGATCCTGTCTTTAGTCTCGTCTTCAGCTGATATTTACACCATGATCAATTTGATATTTCTTGCTACTTTGTGTAAACCAGTGACTATAATCTGTCCATCCAAGCAGAGGAGTGCTTCAAATTATTATCATGCATTGTACACGTGATCTCTCAGACACGGCTGTTCGTACAGAGTCGCACTAGGGAAGGACCGAAAGTTTATTTTTTGAGGTGCAGTTTAGTTGGTCTTTTTTTGGGTAGACTGTAGGAATACATATTAGCAATTCCTTCAGCCGTATCAGTACTTGACATTTTAAATATTTCAACCTTCAAAATACCATATAATATGTACACACCACAAGCGTTAAAATGTAACTCGCTACTCCGGCACTGCAGCGCAAATTCCAACAGTCGATTGCACTTGATTTGACAGACCCTGTATCTCGACCAATTTAATGGAAATCGAAAAACGGTTTTCATGTTCCTATTCTAGTTTTTTCAGCACAATACATGGTATGAAAATAACTTATTATTATTTTTGAAAATTTTTAATTCTTCCTATAAAAAAATTCAAAAGTCAAGTACACCATTGTATTGTGCTAAAAAAATGAGACAGAGGCATAAAAACTGTTTTTCAATATCTTTTAAATTGGCTGAGATACAAAGTCTCAAAGTTGAAAAATTTGAAATTTTGACAAACCGACATTTTTTCATGCTTAAATCTCGGCTTAAATACAATATGCCGAAACTACTAGATAATATCAAGAATAATAATAGCCCCTAAATAAAATAATATAAAACCTTATCTACAATCTTTTTTCTTTTTCAAAATGGCGCCCAGTCGCATATTAAAAAACTGAAAACTGTCATTGTAAAGATAGACTATAACACACTTTATAATCGTACAAATTTTCAGAACTCACTTTTAATTAGTTCTCCATAAACGCCTAACGAATATATGTCTGATTTTAACAACACAAAAAGTTGTTAAAATTAAAATCAACATGAAAAACTCACGAATACTGTAATTTTGCGAATATCTCGACAGATCGTCTGTCTTCATCTGCGCTGCTGTAAACACACTCACTCATACCGTGAATCTCACTAACTCTGGGCCATAGGCATTTACGTGCTGGAAACTTTGGGCCCTGTTAACGGTTTTTCTACTTGGGCTTTAATGTCCATTTTTGGCACACTTATTGAGATACATTTCAAAAGTAATTCATGCAAATCTTGTCTTCAAAATTGACCAAAATATAAGAGGAAGAACATTCACAAATTTCGAAATTTACCTTAAAATTTTCGTAGGATTGGTCATTGTTATGTTTTAACCGAGGTTTTAACATTCTCCGTAGAAATTGTTATGTCAAATTTGTGAATAATTGTCTTTCTTTTATATTTTGGCCACTTTTGACCATTGAATAAAAATGCATTAGTGAGTATTACATCAGGTATTAGAGTGAATTACTGGGTATTACCGTTCATCATTAGGTATTATGGTGTATTATGGTGCATTAGTGTATTTTGGGTATTACTTCATAAGAGTTATATGGGCATTACTCGAATTGGGTGCATTACGGTGTACACATTTTGCAAACCGGTTTACCCCTCGCAATAAACATTGTCTTGAAAAAAAAACAGCGTTTCAACGCGAATAAAGAAAAGTAAACTGATGGTCTCGATAACACAGTGTTTTTATGGTAATGAAAAATTGAGCAATACAAACCAACTTGACATTTATAATAACATTTTTATTGTCATATTTCAGGAGTGTGAAATGCCTCAGTAACGTTCACTTTGCCAGCAGTTACTCTGAGCAACGGCCGTAAAAAAATTGATGGCCGTCACCCTGGGTAACGGTCGCAAAATATTATTCTGCCGGTTCTGTTACGATTTGCTAAATGCTTTTTTTGTGTCCGGTTGAACGAAAAAGCATTTGACTGATAAGGAAGTATTGCTCTGAATAAACGGGAGGACTCCCGTTTCCCGTTCAACTCCAAATTAAAAATCGGTCTTGTTCGTTTTAGAGGTACTGATGTTTTGGAATTGCACTAACATTGTACATCGTAGTAGCCCTCCTGACAAAATAGTGTCTGGCACTCGCCCAGAAACCTTGAGTAGGATATGAAAAAACGCACTGACAATATAATTAAAAATTAGCTCTTGATGAGCTCTAACTGAAGAATAATTCCAAACAAGACCGAATTGAATTGTATCTCATCAATTTTTATGATTTAAAAATAGGTATGATTTGGAAATTAATTATTCGAGTTTTAGTATATTTACAGAGTGCAAATAGATCGAAACTGTTGCTCCGCCTTTGTGAAGATATAAATTTGAACTGCAATACCTACTTGTACACAAATGTATACCGTTTGAAATGAGGAAATTGACCTGTTTCGCTCATTCATATAAGAATTTGATTTCCTGTTTCATGCTGAAAAATACTTCACATCTCGTCAGAAAAAAGTCCTTGCTTCTGATACCATGACTGGGTTCTTCATAATTAGGTTTCATGGACATATAATCTTTCAGAAAGCTGTGAAAAATATTTGGTCGTAACGTCCTATTTTTGTGTGAATATTTTTTTTGTTTCAAATATCATTATTAATGAATAGAATAGAAATATATTTATTCATCTGTTAAAGTAGTACAAAAATGTTTCAACACATGGTGATACACAGATATATCTACTTTATAAGACTAGTCATACATAGAGATACAAATGAGTAATAATAATAATGTGTCTTTATTGGTTTTAGTGAATATACATGAGGTCTTACAAAATGAAAATAAGGAGGCGGTATTCAACTGAGTTGCTCTTCCATACATAGTAATAGGTATATAAAACACATACATTTACATTTAACTACACATCTTAGATATTTTTGATAATTTTTTTTTAGTTTTCATAAGGTTTTCACCTCTGCTTGAACTCTTCCACAGAATAAAAGATCTTCTCATCAAAAATGAATACAAAAGAGATTTAAAGCTTTTTCTGTCTCCAAAATTTATTTCTTCACCCAGTTTGTTTTTAAAGTGGTTATAAAATGAGATGCCTTTATGCATAGGGAATTTTGGCCTATGATTAGCCTTGAGAATGGTTGATGTGAGTTTTCTGCTCCTCGCGTGTTGTGGTTATGACGGGGGCTGTTTTTAGGTAATTCTTGTAATTGTTTTTGTACATTTAAAATAGTTGAAAATATATACAGTGATGGAACTGTTAGGATGTGTGTGTGTGAGTGATTGTTTTTTTTTGCTTTGGAGTAAACCAATTAGCCAGACAATTTTATAATACAGAAAACCCCAATTTAAATGAAACTGTAACTCAGATATTCATATATTTCCAGGTTATTATTCTGTTTTTTTTTAACTGTTAGGATAGATAATTCAACAAATATTTGCCTGCATGACGTTCTTTGGTTGACTTCTTTAATGCATCTGACAATTTTTTTTTTATGAATATTTTGTCAATATGACTGGAGCCTCCCCAGAATACCAAGCCGTATGACAAATTCGACTGTACCAGATCGTGGTATACCAGCATTAATATGTCCCTAGACACCGTGTCCTTCAGTTGCCTTAGTACAAAGCAAATTTCACTCAGTTTGTACGATTTTCACTTAGTAGAGATTATTAATTCTTAAGCGAATAAAACAATCAAGGTGTGTGACTGGCTTTAGTCAATACTTCGTTGAACTGTTTTTTCAATAAACACTGGATGGGCCGAGGTTTTTTGCCTACCACGCCACGGCGAAAACTGCGAACAGATGGTACAAAACTTACACATCGCCACCTCGTTCGATATATTTACTAGTTTTTTCTGCAAAACGCAAATAAAAGTGCATTATAGAATTTGCTTCGATACTTTCTTCTCAAGATCAATCTTGGAAAGTGTTATATTTGTGTGGGTGATCCTTCTTTTGCCGAGTGACCATCTTACCCGCAAGTCTGGAGGAAGAGGGGCGCCCTGAAAATCACGTTGGATCCAGACACTCCAGTGGAGGATATGAAGTCGCCGCCAGGATATACTGGTAAATACTCTGGGTTTCATTCAGTGTGATTTCACATTTTTCGCATACAATTGTTCAAGTCAACGCCAAAGCCGCACCTAGGTTGATACGTCAATTTATCTCGCCACTAGCTTTCGAAAACGAAAGTTGAAAAACCAAAACGGTGAAATTACACAGTTCATTATTTAATACATTGATATGGCTTTCGCAGCTCATCTTGTGATCAAGAGTGACACCTAAGAATTTAGTTGTGACCTGTTCTATGCTTTTGTCATTGATTTTTATTAAAGAGCAAATGTTATGAGTGATATTTCTCGGAATGAAAGAGATGAATTTTGTTTTTTCTATATTGACACATAGACCATTAGTAGTACACCACTCATAAAATTGTTGTGAGACATTGTTGGCAGTATGCACAGTTTTGATATCTGCATTCATAATCTTTTTTGCTTGCGTGCATGATAAATGAATGTCATTGACAAAATTGGTGAACAGTATTGGAAATAATATTGAACCTTGAGGTACCCCAACATTGACAATTTTTTCTTCGGATTTGTCATTGACATGACATGACATTATCCAATTTAATGGCGTTCCTCTAACACCAATGTGGTATAGCTTTTCAAAAAGCAGACAGTGGTCAACTTTGTCAAATGCTTTACTTAAATCAAAGAAGAGAGTTATTGTAACATTCTTCGAGTTCATATGGTCATGAAGATGTGTACATAACTCTGCAACGGCAGAAGTTGTTGATTTATTTTGTCGAAAGCCATGATGGAATGTCGCTGAAAACCGGCGGCATAATGCTGGAAGTTATTGTTTCATATAAAAGCAATGATTCATGCTGGATGATTCGACTCTCAAAATGTGTTGAGCGCTCATAAGTAGTCTATCATCAATCTTAAATATTCGAAAGTGTTTATACTATATGTTGATAACATAGAATCGGTAATCCCCTTTTTCATACTCCTTGCTCGTCGTTACAGCGCAACTGTTCGCTACCGCCAAAGCAGTTGGATATCAACGTTTTCAGCGGCCATTCAAGATATCCAATAAGACTAATCGTCTCCAGACAAATTGAGAAGCCGTCTTGAATAGTACCTCTCACTGATTTCACATTCGTTATTTGAATATGTTGAAAATTGCCACTACTGTTAGAATACTCGCGGTCTCACTGTTCGCAATCTCGATGCCGACTTCTTTTCTTTCGAATAGACGGCGGTAGTGATTGAGAGTTCTTTTGTCTCTGTGGCATTCGAAAATATCAACGTACCTAAGGACCGAAAACTCATAACAAAAATATAATATGGTTTAAAAAAAGGGGGCTACAGACGTAACTGCAAGCTTGACAAGCATGCATGATCAAGCTTTTTGTGCAAGCAAGCTTGAGCGTCTGTAGGAAAAATTTGCACAAACTTTTAAATTGTACAAGCTGCTTGATGAATGAATGAATTTTAATTATGCATGCTTGCACAAACGGGGCTCGCACAAGCAAGTCTGAACGTGTGTACTGAAAATGCAGAAGTTTGCACAAACGAACGTCAGTCGTGAGAGAGTTTTTATGTAGCACCATGTCTCGAGATCTGAAAAATAGCAATCGGGAATTGTTAGAAGATTTTATTCGAGTGTATCAAAGTCAACCGTGTCTTTGGCGTGTTAAATCGAAAGAATACCATGATAGAGCGCGAAGAGAGGCAGCGTACGAAATGTTATTAGAAAAATACAGATTAATTGATGCCAATGCCGACAAGGAAGCAGTTGTAAAGAAGATAAATTCCTTTAGAACTAATCATAGAAGAGAAAAGAAAAAAGTTGAAGAATCTCTTCGCTCTGGCAGGGGTACAGACGAGATATATAAGCCCTCCCTTTGGTACTACCACCTATTTGATTTTCTGGGGGATCAAGAAACTCCGAGAAGCTCTGTGTCCAACTTGACGGAGACCGAGGTAAGTTTTACTTTTAATACAAAAGTACATATTATATAGTTTATTTTCATGTCATTAACATACAACTTGTATACAAACAGTTTTAGTTTTTGTTATGTACAAATTTGTCTTGCCAAGGCACTTGTCCTTCATTAGTAAAGTAGTTCATAAATTCCTGTCTTACTTGTTTAGCATCAAATGGTATGTTTCCAGCGACATGTGCGTTTTGTAAAGGTAACATAGGGGTATTCTCTGACGTTAGACCACTTCGGAATATGCCATTTTCTAGGTCCTCGGAGTCTAAAGAATCAGTTGGAACGTAGGTGTGTTTTACGGTCGACATTAAATAATTATGTAATGCACAAGCTGCCTTTACTACTTTATCAATATGCTCTGGGTTTAAATTGATGGCAGTATGGAACACCCGAAAGCGTGCTGCTAAAATCCCAAAGACATTCTCGACTATTCGTCGTGCTCTCGATAGTCGATAGTTGTAAATTTTTTTTCCAGTACAGCTCAAATCACTCTGTCTGTATGGTTTAAGCATATCAGTCCTTAAAGGAAAAGCATCGTCTGCAACGAATACGTACGGCAATATTCGTGAACTAATTAAGATTTCTCTTTCTTGCGGAATGTTTAATGATTTTTCCTGTAATCTTCTCCAAAATTCTGTATTTTGAAGCACACCTCCATCGGATACTCGGCCATTTGTACCGAAATCAAACACAATAAACCTATAGTTGGCATCCGCAATGGCAAGTAAAACCATACTGTGTGTATGTTTGTAATTAAAAAAAAAAGAACCAGCTCCGGCTGGAGGAACTATCTGAATATGTTTTCCATCTATGCAGCCCAGGCAGTGAGGAAAATTCCACCTCTTTTCGAAATCTCTTGCTATAGCGATCCAATCCTCTTCGGTTTGGGGAACCTGAAAAAAAGAAAACATTACATTATACATAAAGTATAAAATATTTTAAAATTATGATACAAATTACAAAGTATTTATTTATTGAAATCACTAATCCGAGTTTTTGTATCAAGCTTGTGATACAGTTGTACTTCACTAATCTACAGTTTTGTTTTTGATCGACTGGTTACCGAGACCTTTCAACATGATTTTTTTATTGTTTTATTGCGTTTATTTTTAGCTGGTTATTATTATTTTCAGGATGACAACGTAGAAACAGCAACTGAAGTGACTGTAGAGGATTCGGAGGAATCTACAGAACAAGAATATGAATCAGCTCAGTCACCAACAGATGACACATCGTCGTCTACTTTAGCTGATGCAAGGCCTATTGAATCAACTCCAAAAACAAAACCTCCTGCTCGACCTTCTAAACGAGCTAACTGCGACTCTATACTAGGAACAATTGAAGAACATTTTAAAAAACCGAAGCCCCCAGAAAACAGATATGATGTTTTTGGTAAAAACGTGGCTTTAAGAATGAAAGATATTTCAAATAAGACTCAAAGATTGTTAGTTGAAAAAATTATTAACGACGCTTTATTTATGGGTTAACTGGGTCAGTTAACTCTGTCGCATACCATTCGAGATTCTGTTACCAGTACATCTTATGCGTCTTGTCCTACAGCTCCGCAGTTGAATTATAATAGTTCCCATTTTTCTCAGACACCCTCATATTATGAACCAGTTTCCCCACAAACAGTAAATAGCGGAACTTCTAATCAATCTACTCCATCCATTGCTTCGTATGTTTCAACTTTCATCGATACTTAATTTTTATATCAACTGTTTACTACTTTTAGTTTTAAAATTAAAGGTGTGTTAATAAAGCATTATTTAAAATACAATACAAATACAAGTGATTTACTTACTTTCACATAACTGGCTTTCAGCACCTCGTGAATGGCACCGCAGGTCTCTGGAACTATATAACTTAGTGCCTGTGGTGAAATTCTAGTTGAAAATTTCAGATCTTCATAACTCCTTCCGGTCGCAAGAAAACGCAATGTCGCTGTTAATCTTTCATGGGGTGTTATAGCTTCTCTCATGACTGTATCCTTTTTTTTAATCAAAGGTGTTACAAGGGATAAAAGGTTCAGGTAGGTGTCTTCATCCATTCTAAGGTAATTATGCCAGTCACGCAGATATATCTTCAACTCACTTAATAAATTAATGTGGGAATACGTTTTTCTTCTCCTTAACCAGTCTTTACACCACACGCTACGTTTCTTTTTTTGCATTTTTTTATACACCAGTATACAAGCAGCCAAAGCAAGAGCATCGTCGTCGTCCGAACTGGACATATTTGAAGCACAAAGTGGCTCTCCTTGCCCGATATGCTTGTACCGTGTGGTGGCGAAGGGAAAATGCGCTTGCTTGCACAAAAAGCTTGATCATGCATGCTTGTCAAGCTTGCAGTTACGTCTGTAGCCCCCTTATTATTAACCGCCAAATTAATGAAATGAGTTCACGTTGTTTACGTAGAAGTAGTGTTGAAGTGAAATATTACAGGGCTTCCCTTTCATGTGAATCTGCGCATATATAAAAAAAGCAACGAAAATATTTTTCGTCCTCGTGAAACTAATCGCTTTTGATACATTCATGATAAATTGGTGAAATTTGTAGAGCAGCACTATTTCTTTCGTACAGAGTGATTTTTTGTTTACCCTGTGTATAATTGGAAACTTGCTGATTGGTCCCAACTAGGATGCTTTACAACCTTGGTGATGGGACTTATACCTGTAGTAGTTTGCCCGATCGACAGCCCATATTATTTGTTCAGAATACCGGCCAAATTCATAAATATTACCTTGGAATTTGTATATTTTGTTGACTGCTCGAATCAAAGAGTATAGTTTGTAGATCGATCGGTTGACTATGCACTTCCAATTTCCCAAATAAACGTCAATAAAAAAATTCAAAACGGAGTCTCTCCAAGAGAAATAGAAACATTTGTGGAAAGAATAGTTCTCAGCAACTGCAAGAATGTGTGATGGTGATGAGTAACGTCTGCGTCTCTGGTTGCAAAGAAGGTAAAATAGGCATGTCTTCCCAAATTTGAAAGGTGAGAGCTTCTGAACTAGGGAGAAGCGCCACGTTTTGCTTCCTCATTTGTATTCTACACATCGGAATACAAGCTTTTGTGAGACTATTTTTTAAACGTGGAGATATATGACAGCAAAACTTCACCTCGAATCGAAAGGCAAATCGTCAAATCTTTAAAAAGGAACAAATTTCTAACATGTTTCCATTATGCTTTAAGATCATTGCGTCAATGATAACAACAAATTTCTGCTGGGATGGAGACTTTAGTCGTCACCCAGAAAATGGCTTTGCCTCGTGGAGGTTTACACCATCTGCACCAGTTTCAGAGATTTACTTCGTAAGGAGTAGATAGTTCGAAATGTTTGTGTTCACAGTCCAGCCAAGTATCACTGATGAGACCTGGTGGGTCGAACCAGATGTCTGGCATTGGATTTGTGAAGGCAATCATTTCGACCATGGAAACTCTGATTTCCAACACCAGGGTTTTTAGACATCTTAGTCTTAGTCCCATCTAACAAAAAACTGTATTTCAGAGATTCATCCCCACTGTTTGACAAATCATATATAGATGGCATTACAATAATAGGTTTTAGTTTCCAGTAGACTATTTTTCTGTCAGTGTTTCTTCACTGAATCTATTGATTATAAGCAAACTCATTGTAATATAAATGACCAAGATGGTAGAATATGTGGAAAAATAAATCTCCCAACTGTCATAAATCATCAATATATGAAACGGTAGTGGTGTAGTTTGCGTTGAGTAGTATCCAATATTTTGGTAAATATCTGGTTCTGGACTCGTAATGTATATATACATGTTTGTTGAAACTTCTATTTCGGCATGTTCGAAAATGATAACACCGTTTTCAAAATGTATACCTGATCATTTCCCTCAATGCGGAAAACCCATGAAAAACTTGAAGGCTAGACTGCTTTTACAGAATTCTACATCACTAGGCTTGTTTAACCGATTAAACTGATCAAAATAGACCTGTATTCAGGTTCACTTTTCAGGTACGATATTGTTCCTGTGTTCGATTATGAAGTTTTCTGAGTTTACATTTTTTCTGGAAATAATATCAACATATAGATCTCCTACACCAAACTCAATCGTCCAACCTTTTTCCTTTATTTCCATTTCCTTAATTTCCAAAATTTTGCTTTCAAGCAACGCTTTTTCATGTATAATAATTTAAGATAAAACCCCTCGATCTGCGGTCTCGGGGGCTCATCAAATAATTATACACCCAAGTCATCTGCTAGACGATTGTTTTTTTTTCCCGAACCTTTCAACCTTCATGGATTCAAAAAATTCATCATTGAAATATTTGTCATTCCATGAGAATTAAAAAAATGGCATGTTCCTGGGAGTTTCGGTATTTTTTAATTTCCTCATAAAATGTTTCTCTTATAAATCACCTGTCTCTCATTTGTCGCCAGGATGTTGTAGCTAGAGGAATCGACGTTCCCAGTGCAGACTGTATAATCCAATACAACGGACCGCAGGGTATAGAAGACTACTTGCACAGGGTCGGTAGGACAGGACGAGCTGGAAATTTTGGAACGTCCTACATATTCCTCACACACGAAGAACAAGATTTCGTTACTAAGCTGGAAGATCATAAAATATAGTAAGTAATGATTCGTCGAAACGTTTGCCCTTACTAATCATAACTAAGTTGGATATTATCATGCTCATATCCGTGGAAATAAAGTCCCATTTTAGTTTGAAAGCTCCAAATGATCTTGATGCATTTTTAGCCGTTCTCTGTCAGAGTTTCATCAACTTGAAAGAAAGTTTCACTCTGTTAATAAGTAATCATGCAGAGATAAGAGACGTTTGGTTTATTTACAAAAAATGAAGGAAAATGATAAAAAAAAACAGATAGACCTTTTTTTCTTTCTTGTGAATGAATTGAACCTTAATGAATGATATACACATATCAACAGACAGTGTGAGCTCTGTTATTACTATCATTGAAGTTTTGTATTCTTTTTATATTGATTTTTAAAATATAATGCCAAAAATATCTCTCCAAAATTTCATTCTCTCCACAAAAATAATGACGATTCTGAAGTATATTTCGATTGCATGTCTCTTTTCATCATCTGGAAAGGTCTAACAGTGTCCAACATATTTATTTTTGCACTGTATTGATTGCTCTCTTTTTTTCAGTCTTCAGAAACATGATCAAGCCGATTTTCTGAAAAAACTGAGTGTATTAATGATGGAACCTGATCAAGAGAAGGCTGCAACTGCTTTACAAAACCGATTTGAAAAGGCGTTGAATAACGATCCAGATCTTCATAAAATGGCCTGTGTTGGTGAGTACAAGACGTTTTATTTTTCGTCGCTCAGAGTGAATTTATTATTCTCAACTTCATACTCTAGTGTTAACTAATGGAATGTTCAAAATCTCCAAGATAAATGGATACACACGTAACTTGTACGCTTCTATTCAGAGTTTTCCAACTAAAACTTAAAATATTTCCAAATCGCATTGTTTATTACAAGGCATCATAGTGATAATATATTATTTTAATTATTATTTTTAACACGCTTTTATTAGCTTGGAATATATGTTTGTAACGGAAACTTTGAACGCGGTTGTGACCAACTTTGAAAGTTCGTATTAATTTGATTTTTGCACACTCATCAAGAACCGATGACAAAGCAATAATACGAAAAAATCGACCCGATATCCTTACTGGGACCTTCAGAATTAACAATTTGTTTTTATGGCGACCTTGAATGGAACAAAATTTTTGGTGAAGGAGCCAGTTTGCATTTTTCGGTAAAACCCCGCTCATCATCAATTAAACTTGAATATTCAGAATCCACAGAAAGATTTTCAGTTTAAAATATTATTATATGATTCTATAAAATTTCTGCGTCTTCAAGACGCTCTCCATATTGCGCATTTTGGTGAAGATGGTCATAATAATCTAGTCCTTGGATGGGTGACTTCATGCAGGGAAAGCACATCATAGCTCGCAGGCAATATATCAATGAGCACAAGATATATTGAGTATATGCCGTTCTTCGAAGGGGACGTAATGCCGGCCGTCCCGAGTCCATGGATGTTGGTCTCGTAAAAGATCCCTACCTCTGGTTGGAATACCAGAGGGTTCGGCAAAATTTCCGGTTGGGAAAATTGTGCTCACCGGCGTCGGTGATTGGCCTTGGTAGCGGAAATAGGCCGACGTTAATCAAAGAATTAAGAAAATAATAATAATCTGAAAAGCATAGTTCATAATCATCAAAGAGCTAATAGTTTGAAGAACTTACAAAGCACACTTTCCTGATAAATTTTAACTAAAAAAAAGAAAAATTAATAATATTTGAAAAAAATCATATAATACGATTTTTATACGAAACCCAACCAGAAATAAGATATAAATGATAGTTTGAGAAAAATAAAATACACACTTTTATGAAAAAAATGAACTAAAAAGTGGAAAATATTTTTTTTGAAATTTGAATTATTGCAATGTAAAAAAGCATGAGCTGTTTTTCAATAGATCTATTGACACCATGCAATCCACGCTTTTTTATAGTGCAGTACCTTTTTTATCTACACTATTATTCTTATTTTAAAAAATGTATTTTTAGCTCATTTTTTCACAAAAGAGTGTATTCAAGTTTTCTCAAACTATCATTTTCATCTTATTTTTTAGCTCGATTTTTTATAGAAGTTTTTTTTCAACTATTATTTATTCAAGAATCCAAATCATAATGATAGTTTTACCTAATTGGTTCCAGAATTGGAATGAATATTTCCGAAATTGATGGATATAGTAAATCATTTCGAGACCCGTTAGTAAATGGCACATTTTCACCACCGAGCGCTCCCACGCCCCTAACTACCCTCTTACTCTCCTCAGATAGGAAAATATTGAATATTGCTCAAATATTACATGATTGCGAGTCATGTATCAAGTGTTATTTGTCATGTGAGCAAGTATGCTAGCTACATTTACCAATGTCCGCGCCCTGCACACCAAGGTGATCATTGGCTCCGAGAACGGTGGGTTCTGAGCAAAGGCAACGAACGGCGTGCGGCCGGTTGATATATGTGAGGGTGCTGGAGACACCATTTTGGCACGTCTTAGTTAAAACTTTTCCTAGAGATCAATTACTCTAGCACCAAACTGATACTTTTGCACTCGACGCGCGTTTCGCTAACAAGGTTAGCAGCTTCAGGAGAAGAAAATTGATACTCATCAATTGAATGAGTATCAATTTTCTTCTCCTGAAGATGCTAACCTTGTTAGCGAAACGCGCGTCGAGTGCAAAAATATCAGTTTGGTGTCAGGGTAATCGATCTTTAGAGAAAGTTTCAACTTTTAGACCAAAGGTTCCAAACTCATCGTTTACACGTCTTAGTTTCTCCAGCACATCTGACCTGAGGAAAGCAAATACCAGTTTCGCAGATAAGTCATGGTTCTCGATGTTGTTATTATTGATTATAGTGACTGAGAAATAATTTTTTTGGCTAGGTTATTTCCAACATTCGCATAATACTCTTAAAATCAATTAGCACTCTCATTTCGTGTGAATCTGTATACAAAAAAAAACTTTTGATAAATTTCAGAAATTTTTTGGAATATTCTTCATTACAAATGTGTTTTATTGATTTCCATAAATTTCAGGGCGTATCTGAATTATTTTCCACTGGTTATTCATAAGAGTTGATTTTTTTACAGAATTTGAAAATTATAACAATATTGGATATTCGGTATTTTTTCCACCGAACATATATCGGTTTTTCATCTGGCGTAGGGGCAATTAAATGCGCCCATACATTATGAAAGGACCGATCATTTCGTAGTGATTAGATATCGTATCCATCACGGGGGACGTCAAAAAGCACTCGGACTTGTCAACGAGTGGACGTCCATCGGTTACGCTCGACTCGACGCCCGGGCGTCGAAATATCGTTAGCGTCGCGACGGCCTCGGTGTACCTTTAAACTCAGTTTTGTTGTCGATCAAAGTATCGTTTTAAGAAATCCATACGTCATTCCAGAAATGAAGATAAAAAAAATCGGCTCTTGCACTTGGCATACATAAGATTCTGAAGATTGGTTTGCGTGAGTTACTGTTCCCAATAACAAAACAGAATTTTCCCAGTCTAGTTTTTCTGAATAGTCCCGTATGTTTTGAATTAATTGCACCCGTTAACTTTCTCTTATTTAAATCTGGATTCAAGCACAAGCTGAAACAAGCAATAACGCACAATATGTTCGGCATTGATTTCAGTAGGTTTCAACTTGTTATCTTTAGTTTCAGATATATAATGGGTTAGGTTAAAGCAGGGAAATGCACCAATGATTATTGTAAACCTTTATTCAGACAGTTCGGAATATTGATACTTCCTTCAAGTTTTATATTCGAATGCCTGATCTTCATGAAAAAAAAATTCCTATGGTAGTAGAATAAGGAATACAGATGTACCTAGATATCCTAAAAGAAATAAATCTGACTTACGACTTCCCAAACCCAGGCTTACCAGAACGAAAGAATCTATTAAATACCTGAAAATAAAATTCTTTTATTGCCCTTCCAAACGATTTTAAATGTAAAAATTTGTGTATAAACCGATTCAAGAATCGATCTAGATATCTATCATCGTTCAATGTCCATTCGTGTTCGGCCTTATATTTTGTTTAATTTGACACAATAAGTTGTTTTTACTTCTTTACTTAATAATAATGTTTTATTGCATTGACGGGTTGAACAGTAATACAGGAGATTATAATATAAGGACACACCAATCAATACAAAGGCAGAGTTCAAAAATCTCATTCGGGAAACAAGTTTTTGCTCTTCCACTCAACCACCTATTGAGTACATAAAGCATTACAAAATTTAACCCGACACAATAGCCCAATAGGTACACACACTCAATCAATTAGTACGTCATATATAGTTCGCTACAAAGTTAGCTGTGATATAATAACTAAATTGAAATTAATCAAACAATATTGATTCACTAACTAGTCCGTGTCTGAGCTTAACTTTGAAGTTACAAATGTTCAAATTTTTTAAATAATCAGGTACCATGTTATATAGCCTTGCGATCGTGTATGAGAAAGAACCTTGGAATAGTGATCATGTGATATAATTCAAAGCTGGAATATTTCCAAGCATTTTGTCTCCCCGGGTGGAAGTTGTAGAGTCGATAGTGGAGAAATAGTTTCAAAACAATACATGCATCAACTCTTTTAGTCCCTCAAATCTCCCCAACCCCTAGAGTGACACAAACTGGCATATAAACTATCAAAGTTTCACGCGTCTAATAACATTCATTTCTGAAAAGAATTATTGGTTTCAGTAGAGTACCAAATCAACATTCTGCTAGTTCAGACTGACAAATTTTCATAACTCCTGAATTATATTCGAATCCGAAATCTCGAAATCTGGTTTTATCAAGACACGCAATAGACTTCCATCTTGGCGTGGATCATAACTTACTGAAAAAATATACTAGTAGGGACGCGATTAGACGAATTCAATCCCTTATTTTTACTTCTTAAGGCACCGTGCACCGAGGTAGGCTCAATCATTACCAATAGAGTGTGGTTCGGAAATTTGCTATACTTTGTTCAACCATCCTTTGCCGTTACGTCATACGTTGTCCAACTTTATCCCTCATTCATGAAATGGATGAGACGGAATTATGACGTCATTAACGTATGTCTTATTCAATCGTGAATTTTATTTGTCATTTTTGACAGTTCTGTTGTCATAGTTTGATTTGTTCAGTATTTTTGGTCATTTTCGTCTTTTCAGTTAATTTTTCATTGTCAAAATGTCTTTCCGGTATAATGAGGAAGAGTAAAGCTCAAATTTGAAGTTGATTGACTAATTTTCAAGAGAAAGAGATGCTGGAGTGCCGCTTTTACCGTTAAATGCAGTCTACAACGTATGTATCTACCTATGTTATGCAAAATGTAAGTTTTTATTGATTTGATTTTATAAAATTCTATAGCGTGTTGCTGATGCTCTAGAAATATCTTTTAGAACTGTTCAAAAACTAGCTACTAGTGGAATGGAAACAGATAAAGACTACAAAATCAAAGTTCATGCCAGAGATGTTTGTGCTCGAGGATCATTGATTCATATCATACATCAACATGTAATATGAACACGAATGTATGCGATGTATTCTGCAGGTAGGTACATACTAATAATAATTTTGAGGTTGAGTGTGAAATAACATCCAACTAATATGAAACAAACGTAAAACAGCAGAATACGTCACTGATTATGACGTAACGGCAAAGGATGGTTGAACAAAGTATATCGATACACCACTGGTTGAAATCTAACGTAAACTGTTGTTCCAGCGTATTCATCTTGGTCGCGTTTCTATAACACCTACACCAGCAAAATGCGTTCCATCTTCGATTTCAAAAAAGCCAATTTGGGACATTACGTCACGAGTTTCGGATTGAAAGAAACTCCCACTGATGTCGCCAGGATAGTCAGAGGGCAATTGAAGAAAACCGATAAGCCGAGACTCAATAAGAAACTGGCGATTCACGAGTAAGTAGATTTTTTTTCAAACTGTAGAGCCTAGAAGAATGTCTTGAAGCGAATTGTTTGAAACGTTGGTATCTTGAGAAAAAAATTGTGGCTGTGTCAAATGCCCGGATGGGTATGTTCCATTTTCTATTGAAACAAGTGAAAATATAAAAGGAAACTGTTGGTATTTTCCGATATGGATTCTCACCCAGTATCGGCCAGTTCTATTCAACGTTCCCATATTTCCATCGTTTTAGGACGGAGATAAAACAATTTTCATGAGGAAACTATTGGGAAGGACATGAAAATTGGAGGACTAATATCGTCAACTCCTCAAAAAATTACTTTTAATTCAATTAATTTTGAAAATTTCTGTTTAGGTTGCATTTTCGAAATTTTTATCGAACAACAATTTTGTGTGAATTTTTTCTCTGGAAACACGGATTTGTGTTCGGAAAATCATTATGGTATGAAAATTATCTGGAAATGATTATTATTTATTATGATCGTAGGATGCTTATAAAAAAACTTTCATTGAAAGGATTTCAAGTTGGTGACCCCACGAAATATACCAAAACTTCCAATTGTTCAAATTGCATAATTATAGTAAGATATTGATCCAATTTGAACCCTGTTGCACGTCGTCATGGGCGTGTTTAAATTTTGAAGTACACTGTAGCCAGATTGTTGTAGAATTATGGAATTTCAGATATAAATCTAAGTGACGTGTTGAATAGGAAAGGAAAATCAAAAATTTCTTAATCCTTCTTTGTAAATAGGTACGTGCAGGTACGTGTTTATCGTTCGTTGAAATATAGAAGAACATCTATGAAAAAGTAATTTCCTTTGTAGTTTTTCAATAAGGAACTTAGAGATATATGCCCTATGTTCAAATCATATATTTTGAATAGCTACATCCAAACCATTACAAATTATCCAGATTTTCCTATATTTATGAACTGCAAATACTTACTGTTTTCCTACATAGAATAAATATTGTTATGCATAATACCCATATCCAGTAATGCTTTATTTGTAAGTCCCTTGGTGGTTTGTGAGCTTTGTAATCGTTAATCTTTTGAGAAATCTCACACAAACAGAATACATACTCCAATCTGTTGCAACACGATAAAAATGAATATCTGACTGTAGATTATAAATAGAATTTACTACATTTTCCATTCAGCTCTCCAACCGTTTTTGATTACAGTTATTTAATTTGAAGTATTAAAGAGACTCAAACACAGAAATATTACTTTTGCATAACAATTGTTTACTGATAAATAGCAGACTTCAAACAAATTGCGGTAACATCGAAAGTTCTGCCAACCAAATGCCAAAGAATGACAGGCTCCGAATTTGAAATTCAATGTAAACTTTCCAATGAATCTCCATCAATGGATTTTTACAACTGCGTTGATTTCATGTCGTCATCGATGACGTTCAACAGTTTTCAAATTGGATATACTTTAGGTACGAAGTACTATTAGAAAATAGAAAATTGATGTCAATCTCTTTGTATATACATCAAAAAGTGACACTCAAAAATTGAAACAAGACAGGAGTGAACCATGCGGTACTCGACAAACACAATAGTCACTGATTATTGAAATGATCACTATTTCATAAAAGTTTTTTTTGTTCTAAAAGAAGAGCCTCGCCATAGGAAATGTAGAAAGTCAGGCTAGAGAGTCTATTGACGTCGCCCGTAGTTGAACGGTTAAAATGCGGTTTGAATATAAACGGTGTACTTATCTTCAACTATCAGGTGAGCAAGTGACTTTTTTCTGGCACAAAATTAACCGTTTGATTTTGTTCATATCTGAAAATGTTCCGTTGGTTTAAGGCCCGAATTTTCTAAAAACGAATGAATGAATTCTTGTTTTATTTTACATTCTCATGTTCCATTAAAAAACACTCAATTTCACCAACTCACTAGAAAAATAACTATTTTGATTCGGATGAGAAAACCAAAAAATATTCACTCTAATTTATTTATAGGCTTTCATTTTTACTCCAAAATTTCCAATCTTCAGTGTAGAATACCAAAACATTTTCCTTGAAGCCCTGGTATTTCGCAACAACAAAAATAGAAATCGGTCGTTACAAAAGGGTTGAAGAGGACTTGCACACGGGGGTGGACACCTACAGCTCTCTTCCTCTCGGCAGCCAGCAGCGCCGTACGTTTTCGATTAATATCGAGCGAGGGGGTCATTATCGCATCAAAGCGCGTCGGTGCTCAGCAGACACATGGCGCGCACACAAAGGGCTACTTTAAACACATAAATAACGAGTCGGCTATTTCGTTTCGCCGTATAATGCGCCGCTCACTTTCTCGTCGAGCTCGTTTTTCATGGACAATTTGTGATATCCGTACGGCGATTTTTTTTTTTTGTTTTGTTTTTTCGTTCTGCTCGCGCAGTTGTTCGCGAAAAAATTCTTTTGTCTGTGCCAATGGCAACACAATAGAGTCGATAGACGCGATTCGATACGCTTCTCATCGGTTTACGTCGATATAAATTGGAATTTCGAGATCTTCTTTCGTTTCGCTGGGATCGGTTGTAAATCTCTTGTCTACACCATACCTCTTCGAGCCGTAGATTTTACTCGGCGTGTATGGCTAACTTGACCATTTCATTTTTTTATTCCAAACGGGAGATCAGTTTATTCGTCTCATTTAGTGAGACCGATTCATCAAGGAAAAAATCCTTCATGAATGGCGGCCTAGGTACCCAATGAACAAAGAAATTAAATGACAATTTTACGCCTGGTAGTTTTTTTCGGGGACACAAGGACGTAGAACCAATAAATGGACCTTTCCGGTTCAAAATAGGGCGTATGTTCACTTTATATATGGTATAACAAATCAGCCTACTGGGACTAATAATATTTGAAAAAAATGTATCACTTCCTAATGTTAATCTGATCCAAGTGGCCAAGGGTTCTGACAAAATAGTTGAGGCTTTCGCGGCCGAGGTTTTCAGTATCACTACTTTTATTCGGGTTTGAAGGCCGTCGTTTTTTGGAATAAATTGGCATAAATACAACTTGCGAAGAAACAATCTCCAGTCATCGGAGTGAATTCCAAGATGAATGAACCTCTGAAGAAGCTAGCCACTCGAGCCAGCGAAACGTCAGGAAGAAATTCCAAAAAACGACGGCCTGGCCAAGGGTTCTGTTACCATCATACCGAAAATGATAATTACTATATTATTACTGATACTATAATTGAAAAATTACCCGACAAATAAAGAGCGTATAGGGAAATTTGGGCCTTTTCTTGTAATATTTTAAATGCTTTTGAATGCTTATTAATGAGTCTTGTATATCTATATACAATCTATACATAATCTAGTATAACTACTAGTATAGAAAAAATAACTTATCAATTATTTTTCAAAAATGCGAAGTGGCAATATTCCCTTTCAATGATTATTCGGTTGATTAATTCTCTCAACTGACCTTTTCTCATCAGAGAAAATAAATGCATCGTTTTCTTTCCGATTCGTTCATTTATTTGAATTATCCGGCATATTTTGGATTTTAACGCTTTTTATATTTATCTAGTTGTTAATTTTATATGGTACGTCAATAAAAAAAGTACTTCAAAAGCGGCTAATAATAATAATTTGATTGCGCCCTCTATATATCTGATATGTTCAAAACCTCGCCACAGATTAAATAATCTGTGACCTCGCCTAGTTTAAAACGCTTCTATAACACTAGAGATTTCATCGATTCTGCAACGAGCAGAATCAGATATCACTAAAACACAGAAGTTTTTTATATGGTTTCTACCTATGTATTTATTACATTGCAGCCGCAGACCTCAGATTGCAACTCGCACATAAGCGGGGTTGCCATAATGTCTATTTTAGTATTGTATTGCCTTAAAGAATTGTGCTGAAGAAGAGCTTATTTGAAGATGTTCCGGAATAGTTTGGAAGCTGAAATTTTGGGAAAATGTTACTTTTTTATTGACCTAAAACTGCGCAAAATGTTATAACCGGGAGCAGATGGACCAGAACAGCATACCCTCCTTTAAGGCATAAACATCAGGAATGAATAAGGGTATACAGACAAGTACTTTACTTGAAAATTCCCATGTGTTATCTTTCCCTTAAGAAGATTAAAGTTAATTATAAGTTGAGTTGGCTTGCTTGAATCCGCCTTTACAACCGATTGCACCAACTTTTTGTTATGGAAGTATTAGGCTAATGGGCCATTATATAGATCAGTTAACGCACTGCAACGATTGCACCATGGTTTAAGAGATTATTCAACATTAATGAACCTTCACCTAACTCAAAGAGTCCCCTTATTAATGGTCTCATAACAAAAAGTCGGTGCGATCGGCTGTTAGTTTAGGTAGTAAGTCAAAATGTGACACTACTGACCAAACAAGCTTGAAAGAGGAGGCGGATTAGCTTCCGAAACGTCGCCAACGGGAAGTATATAACAATAACGATTTATTTCCCAAGAAACATATACATGCTTATACTAGGGAAAATCAATCTGATGCTATTAAAGAAAAGTTGAATAGAAGTGAAATACAAAAAAAGAGTAATGAAATCAGATCTTCAAATGAATTTTCAATTAATTTTTTTTAATTCAATCTCCTAATTCATAAAGAAATCGATAATCAATACACCGCGTGAATCAAGGGATAGGAGATACGAATAAACATTCACTTCGAATTTTAAAAGTTTGTAAGCCCCAGGAAAGACCTCTCTCTGGAAAGGAGTTCCAAAACTCAGCTGTTCTATTGAAAAAAATATGGGAATCCGTGTTGCTACTGCCAAAGATGGAACGATCGACAAATATTCAAAAGATCACCGACCGTGAAAATATCTGTAGAAGAGAGACAAGTCCCCGACCCTACTAAGATGCTCCAAAGAAGTGAACGAGTATGTGAGCGAAGAATCACCAACAAGGTGAAGAATAAGAACTATATTCCAAGACAGGTCGTATCTTGTAGATCATTAGAAGCTGATGAGAAGTGAAGCTTCTGGAAAGGGGAGAGAAAACCCCAAAAAAATGGATTCTAGTACATTCCTAAATCCTCAAAAAAACATTCAAACACCAATATTATTTCAATACATATGTCACCTACGAAGCAATATCTGAAAGACAAATCACTCTCTTTCTCATTTCAAAATGGTATCAATTCTGTACAAGAGTCTCAGAGCACTTTTTTGTGAACGTTTTGCTTGATCAAAATTGAAATCGAATCATTTGTGAAAAATAGTACTACGGAGATATTCATTTTACTGAGTCAAAAAATATATATTCCATGTTCTCAATTTTTATTTTACAATTCTCAATATAACACTCTTGATGTATTGAATATTTTCACCTTCGAAGGCTTCATTCCACCTGAAAGTTGAATATTCAAGCTGGAAATTTTCGGTTGGAATGTCTTGAAGTTATGAAAAAATATCTCACAGTCAAAGGTAAATAGCCGCCAAATTATATTCCTTCACCCGGCAACGTTAATTTTATACCTAATCAATGATTTCTATCCATCCATCGTCGCTAACTAGCCATGACGAGTATTCACTCTTCCACGGCATTCCTTGCATACGGAACTCCATCATTGTTATCATCAATATGAAAACGCCAGCCGAACAACAAAAATAAAACCCATCTGCTGTTCATACGAAGTAGCCACGGTAATTTATAATTCATTGTTTCCAGATATAAATTGGATATGAACTTAATACAGTAATAAAATGAAAAAAGTAATAAATCTAATGAAGCAGCCAGTTTTTTTGGTGTAGAATGGAACCGGCTATTAATCACTCGGATTCATTAATTATCATAGTCGTACAATGATTGCTGGACGCGTTCTGGTATGTATAGAGGAAAATTCGCCGCCATAACAGACACATGAAATACGCCGCTACGTTGTGGGAAGTACAACTATTACGCTTCTCTCGCTACTGTTCGAAAAAATACATACCAGATGATTTCGTTGGCGAAATCGACCCGATCAGTTGAGGTTATTAGTCGTTTCTCAATTGCTGTATTTCTTCCAAGGGAGGGAACTGGTCAGAGTAACTCAAAAGTTATGTGACGTTAGTTATTCCATCACTCTAGGACTCATCACACCAATTCACGATTGGTATCATTGAAGGCCAGTTGTACATACTCCAGTTGGCTGTGGTTCAAGTGAACCGAGTTCAGTTTGCTAAGTATTAGCCAATATGCTGACAATTCCTAGATAACCTAAGTTTTCCATGTCTAGTCCTACTGAATGAACACTGGTGCAATGAGAATGAGCCTATTAATATACCTGACTACACGGTGGTATCTAGTTACTCCAGGAAGTCTTCAAATCATGGTGGAACTGCCATACTATTGAAGAATAGTGCTTTTACTGACTTCATGTTCACTCATGTTGGCAAGTTTAGTGGATTAGTGGAGGATAAACATTTTGAGTTTTCTATCTGCTATTGTAAAGCGAATAAGTTATATATTTTGTGCATATATCGTTTCCCATCCTCGGATGTTAATATATTTTTGAATAATTTAGAGGTAATACTGTCTTAACTTGACTATGCATGTTGAAACCAATACCCGCATCTCACATTTTTCGTCTACTCTCATTGGCTTCGTTCAGCGGTGCACAACCGTTGAGAATAATCACTAAACGTGTTGAGCCGCTGCTCAACGGTTAAGAGTGATCAATGGTGCAGCGGTCCGTTCAGCCGAACAAGTTGGCACATCACTCAACTGTTGAGCACGGCTGAACGAACCCATTGACTATATTTGTAGCAACTTTGATGAGCAGAAAGTATTATGTTCAGTCAAGTCTTCAGGTTTATCGGATCATGAGGCAGTTTGCTGCTCAGTGCCATTCGGGTTGTCAGAGAAGCAAAACAAATGTAAATATGGAAGACTATTTAGCAGAGCAAATTATAGTGGGTTCTATCACAATGGTACTGAGACTGACTGGGAAATTATTCAATGACATGACAATCACATGATGATCCTTTTCCCTTATTTCACAATGTTTTAATGGATGTATTTGAGGCATCATTCCCTATACAAAAAATCAAAACTCAAACAAAAAAAACCATGGTTGACAAAAGGTCTGAAAATTTCTTCTATTAATATGCGATCGATGCATTATATTCGAAAATTCACAAACAATCTCTTTTATTTGAACTACTTTTATAACTACAGCAGAATTTATAGATTGACATTGAAGCGAGCAAAAAAATTATTTTACAATAGTAGACTCAGTGAGTCTCACAATAAGATGAAAGAGTCCTGGTCAATTATAAATGACTTGAGAGGAAACTCAAAAAAACAAAAATGTAACATTACTCTAAGCCCTGATACTATAAATGACTTTTACTGCTCCATTGCAGGAAATATGAGTAAAAATATTGCTAGTCCATTGATCCATTAGTGCATCTAGAAAATTTAGGCATAGATGAGAACTTGTTACTGTATGAGACCAACATTAATGAACTGATTGAAATCTTGAAGGATATTAAAAACAAAAATACTGCAGGCTACGATGACATTTCAATTAAAATAATACAGAACCTTCCTCCTAGCGCTCTGAATGTGCTGGTTGCACTGATGAATTTATCCTTTCAAACAGGCACATTTCCTTCATTTCTAAAAACCTCTGTGGTCATTCCTCTCCATAAGGGCGGAGATTCTGGTGATCCCTCTAATCTCCGTCCTATATTTCTTATACCAACCATCGCAAAAATCATTGAAAAGATAAATAAAAAACGACTACTTGAATTAATAAATAAGCATAACATCATCAGTGAAAACCAATTCGGCTTCCAAAATAATAAAAATACTCATGATGCTATTTTTTCATTTCAGAATAAAGTTTATTCTGAGATAAATGTCGGTGAAAATACTGCTGCAGATTTTTGTGACCTGTCAAAGACATTTGACTGCATTAATCACAAAATACTGCTGAGAAAGCTACATTGTTATGAGTTATCGATGCAGAGGAGTAACTCTCAAATGGTTCGATTCCTACTTGAAGGGACGGACGCAAATGGTCAAAACAGTTCAACTTTCAAGAAAAAGGGAAATTAATTCGGGTGTTCCACAAGGTTCTGTGTTAGGTCCCATTCTTTTTTTATTATATATTAATGACCTCACCAAGCTTAATATTTCTGGAAAGTTCACCTTATTTGCAGATGACACAACCATACTTTGGAATAATAAAAACACTTGTGAGTTACATAAAATAATCTCTGCTGACTTGAAAAAAGTTAAAGATTGGTGTGATTCAAACATCCTATCTTTCAACTTAACTAAAACAAATTTAATATCGTTTAGATGCTCGATCAACGAACTTTATTTTGAAGACAGATCATTGGAATCTAAAAATAGCACTAAATTTCTAGGAGTGTTCATTGATCAGAATTTAAAATTTGTGGATCATGTCAAACAACTCACTAGCAAAGTCTCCTCTGGCTGTTATGCGGTTAGAGTAATTCGTAATGAATTGGGATTCGGCACTGCAAAGATGGCTTACTATGCACTCATAGATTCTCACTTACGCTACGGAATACCGTTTTGGGGAGCATGCAGTCCAACTTTATTCAATAGTCTTCTAATTTTACAGAAAAGGGCAATAAGGTATATGGGAAACCTTAAACCAAGAGAGTCCTGTAGAACCTTCTTCAAAAACCATAATATCCTAACGGTAACTGCATTATTCATACTGGAATCTGTGTGTTTAATGAATAAGCATATATTAAACTTCGCCACATCCTCTTCCCATTATAACACCCGGAACAGCAGACACACTCTGCAACTCACAGTGCCAACTAAAAACATCACCAGAGACTCCATATTTTACAATGGAGGAAAAATGTACAATCATTTGCCTCTGTACATAAGATCTGCCAATATAAATGACTTCCAATTCAGGAAGTTAGTCAAACAATTTCTATCTGATAGACCCTATTATACTTTGAATGAATTTTTTGACGATAACTTTTAACTGATTGACTAGCTCATGTTTTTTATCTTCATTAAGGAGCTTTTAAGTTTTACTTTCTATGTCTATTCTTATATGAACTTGACTTCCACTCTTTTATATATACATACTTTTTATAACCTCCATTTTACCATGTTTTGTATGTATTTTTATAGTTTTATTTTTGTTATCTTTTGGTATATATCGCATTTTTTTAAGTAAGTATTTACTACCCAAGCTTTGTCAACAAGATTATGTCTTATGATAATAAAGCATATTATTATTATTATTATATCTGAACACGTTTCACTTGAACCACACAGTGGAGTATGTGAAACTGGCCCTTAGTGACTATTTGACTATCGAATTGCATTCGTTATACTACTCAAGCATAGTAAAATATTCATCTAGTAGGTAATAGTTGAATTATAAGCCAAAAAATGACAGTACGCTCATCAACTTTATCATAGTCCTAGATAAAACCATACGCTTTAGAGAATTTTTTCGTTCAGGTACGTTCTGATTTCAATTGCATATGCCATTTGATATTTTGAAATTGTCATGCGTTTATAATTCTCAGGACTCTGAAGTCCCTCTTGAATTTGTTCAATTTTAAAACGACATATTGAGATACATACAATGTTCTGTACAGTTTAATTGGTCTAATGACATGAATGAATATTTCATTCATGTCAATCATCATTCACCTAATCGAAATATGAGAACAGTAAGAAGAGCATAAAAATATGCAACGAATTTGTCCATTGAGACTCATTATCGTTTAGTACGGAATCAACTGTTCTGTGGTTTGGACATGCTAGAAGTCTCAATTCGTTTGTTTTTTTTTTCCTGGTACATCGCACTTATTAATAGGGTATGTTTGTTGATGACAATGATAGTTATAGGCATCATTTTCTTTATTCTGCTGTTACGGTTATGTGATCATTAGAAATTAGAAATTTAAAAAAAAAAAGGAAAACGATGAGTTAAAAGGAAATTGAAAATGGGGTACGGTATACCCTAGGAATGTTTTTGTTTACAAATTTTTGAGGTGGGTGACAGGGTTAAGATTTTGTCAACGAATATAATGTTTTTTTTTTAACGAAATAATAATTCTTTTTATTCATAAAATATATTTTAATGAAAGCACCGAAAATCCGAAGACTACGTGAGGTATGTTGACTAATCAGCCGTAAAACGCAAACCTGATTTCACAGTCGTACTTCTCTAGTGAATATGTTTTGATTGATATAAAAATAGGCAACATCCCTTTCGTATAGTATTTTCGAATACTATAATAGCAATAACATTACCAAACAAAATAATAGAAAAATAAAAAAAAGAATAGGAAAACATCAACTTGGTGGAAATGAATGCTGGGAAAACCCAGGCATGTCTCTTCTGAAAGAGAGCCGATCTATCATTAACTAATATTCAGATGACAGTATTAACTATTCCTACAAAGTCAAATATCTCGTTGCTAAGACTTACGATCAGTAATAATCTCTCATGGAAAAACCATGTAAGATCATTCGCTAAAGGTGATTCCCAGAAGCTTGGATTTCTATTTCGTTCTAAGAAATACTTCACTTCTCGTCAACCTCTAATGATCTACAAGGATCAGATACGACCTGTCTTGGAGTATAGTCCTCCCATTTGGAGCTCGACACTAAAACATTCATTGAAGCTTCTTTATTCTTTTCTTTTCTTCTCAAACAAAACTCATCTGGACGTGAACATTATCTTTACTTCTTTATTCTATACAGAGAAAGGCAAACCGTCTTGCTAGTGATTCTTCGCAGACTCGCTCACTTCGTTGGAGCATCATAGAAGGGTCGGAGATTTGTCTCACTTCTATAGATATTTTTACGGTCGGCGCTCTTCTGAATTGTCATCAATCGTCCCACCCGTGGCAGTATCTACACGGATAACCCAACGATTAGAGAATTCCCACCCCTTTGTTGTGAGTTTGGAGAACTGTCGAACCTCTCTTGCTTATGGATCTTTTTTAATAGAACAGCTGAGCTTTGGAACTCTTTGCCGAGAGAGGTTTTTCCTGAAGCTTATAAACTTAAAAAATTCAAAGTGAATGTTAATTCGTATCTCCTGTCCCCTGATTCACGCGATGTTCTTTGAACATTGCAGGGCTTCCCTTTCGTGGGAACCTGCATATAAAAAAAGTATATCTTTCATTAACCAATAACTGATAGATTATAATATACAGTGCGGCCGTAAAAAGTCCCCCTTAATTTTTGGAACGAAAAAGATATCGAGGTCGGATGAAGTTTATGTGAAAAGGTATGAAATGCAGTACTGTTTGGTAAAAAAATAAATAGTGTGACATCACTCACCGTCGAGAGAAAGTTATACACTTTTTTCACAAATATAAAGTCTTGTTTACCTCGTTTGGCAGATCTTTCAATTTCCTATCCAACACTCGTTTATTTTTGATAATTGGATTAGCCGCTCGCAAGATATCAGCTGTCCAATTTACACAGTCAACCCCCCCCTTTCCATAAGAAAAAAAATTGATGTTCTCCTCTGGACTACTGGACACAAAAATATTTTTTCAATATATAAAAGTGATACCAATTAACGTAAACTTCAGTAACACTGGGACGTGAAAATGTCCCAAAGTGTACTAGATGTTAATGCCATCAAGAATAATTCCGTTCAACATTTCATTGGAAATTGTTGAGCTTCTATTTAAAAAACTGATAAAAATTGTTTTGGCACATTATTTCTCCAGGTGTCTAGATGCCAAAAAAAATTCTGATTCTGAAATCGATATTTGCTACTATTGGTCGTTCGAGTTAGGATCAATAGTTAAAAAAGCGTTGCGCGACTTTTTCATTGTGAAAATCTTCCTCTGTAATCTGTTTGAAGAATTCGTCTAACGTTAATCACTTTTCAAGTTATTCAATAAATAATGAAATTCTTTTTTTTTACAGCTCAATTTGTTAATAACTATTGGATTCGTTCACCACTGGCTGTAAATTTTTCTAGGCGTCATTCCGGATCTGATGAGCTCTAAATCATTCATTAGGACCTCTTTTTTTATGAGCTAGTGTAATAGTAGGACACCAGTGAAAATCCTTGTGTTATTGTAGTCTGTTCGAACAGATGAAGTGATCACTTACACTGACTGTATATACAAAATTCATACCCAGTTTCACACAATTATATCAAAACTAAATATGCAGCAAATTTGCCGAAAAGGCGGATAGAGAATTCGAATACAATTTCGTCTATTCGATGAACAAAATATAATCCAAAAATAATTCAAGGCCAAGTACCGCAAACAGGCCTGACGAGAGAATGCAAAGGGGGGTTTTTAAAACGGTTTTGATCTGCCTAACCTTTCCGGAGCTCCACTTTTCTGTCAGCGCTACAGGCAATAAACAAATAATTTTATTTATTTCATTTAATTATTTTATTTTATATTGAACTCATTTGATCCGAATAAACGATTAAATTTGAACCTTTGTATGAAAGTCCAAATTTTTTTTAGAGATCCCTAACACCAAACTCAACTTTCTCCTCCTGAAGATGACAACCTTATGCGAAACTCTCGTCGAGTGCAAACACCAGTATCAGTTTGGTGTTAGGCTAATTTATCTCTGGTAAAACTCATATGCTTCGGTTCAAAAAACAGTTGTACCGCGCAAGAAACTGTAGAATATGTAGACATTTTCATAGATACGTGACCCATCAACAGAAAATAAACAACGAAGAGGTAATCAGTTCATTTGTGATATACTTAGGAAAAAGACACACCACACGGAATTTTTCCAAAATGAATGTAATTGTAAAAACATCCCTAGACTCGTAATTCTGTTTGCAGTTTCTGCTCTCGAGCGATAGTCGTAGTTTTGCCCCCAACAGCATTTGCGAATTTCCGATTAGCAAAATATTATGTTTGACACATCATTCGAATGGGCTCATCAAGGGGAATATCTCCACAATATTTATGAACGGAATATTGAGAATTCCTGGAAGCAGATACAAAAAGTATGCATGAATGCACATATTCACGCTTAAGCAACATTCGTTCCACTATCACCACCCCCCTAATACGAAATTTTTCAAAAAGTTTTTACCACGTTTGATTTATTGGTCAAACGATCTGAGGTTTTATATATATCTTGTCCAAACATAGTTCTAGGAACTCATTGTTGGAGGATTTCGAATAAGTTTCATTTTCGTGCTGAAGATGCGTTTTGTTTTCAGAGACGAGCAACCCCGGAAGCCAGCTCAAAAAAGAAAAATCAAATCTTTGAGCTTGACGACTTCAGAGTTTGCAAGCGGTTTGCAACCAGCCAAGAAGAAAAAGAAGAAGAGTAAAAATGATGTAGATGATTAGGTCTTTTGTTAAGTTTGTCTTTTGTATATTTTATTATTGACGAATTTCATTAATATAAATAGATTTTAATATACTATTTTGATTTTATTTCTCAGTACGCTTTTCATTACAATCCTACACCTACATATAGCGACAAAATAAAAATATTAACCATTGAAACGTAAAAAATGAAGCGGATATCACAGCCTATGCTGACTTTGTGGTTGACAATTTGAAATGTTTTTTAGTTGTCCGATTGTTGTCCTCCTACCAACGAACAACCCTCCAAAGTCGGAACTTGTGCGAGCTGGTGTTACGTGGTCTTACTTTTGAAAAGATTTCTAGCACATCCTAATGGGAAACTCACAAGAGAACCACAGAAAGCGGTCGGTTTTTATTTATTCGAACCAATGTATCAAAAAGTCTTCAAAAAAGTTTCAGTAGATTCAATAAATAATAAATTCAGTAATGATGATTCAGAAATAATCAAGAAAAGGGACAGAATTTTTCCAAATACAGTTCAAAAAATTTTCAAACAGGTCTGGTTTACAAAACCGCGACACGTGTTTTTCTGTTCAATAGCTTCCTCAAGCAATTACCATCCTATAATACACTATTTACCCCGTATGTACGACATCCTATGTAATAAAAAGTCAGATATTTAACCCCTACATCATGACAAATTACTGGTTAATTATATTAGGTGATGATTTCTAGGAATAGGTTAGATTAATCAATTGACTACAAACTTCTGCGGAAGAAAATGTTTCGTCAGGCCCTCAAGTTGAAATATACAGTAGTCAATACTGAGCCGAATAATTATAGAACCTTGACGTATTTAGGCCAAGCAAGCGTGGATATGTCGAGGGAAAAATAAGAGATCGACACAGCGTTTCGTACGAATAATAGGTTCAATCAAATACTTAAAATTATTATAATTTTTCCTAGACTGCAACATTTCATTGATCAGATCAAGAATGTTTGTTCTTGTGGCTATGTAGCAAAATCTTCATATCGGTTTTGTTTGAAAACCCTGCCAGTGAGAATCTTGTCGAAACAGTTTCTTTTTTTTTTCTCAGCAAGAAAACATAAAAATAACATTTCCTACCAATCAATATCAAATGAATCAGGTACTTTTCAATATATTCAATTTCTTGAAACATCACTATCATCTGTAGGCAAAAAGCATGAATAAAAAATCCTCAACTAGATATTTCCGAGACAAGATTGCGAATATCTCTGAAAGTTTGAGTACTGCTCAAATTCAAAAACAACCAAGCAATATCAAATGATAAATAATCTACTTTATTACCTGAATCATTAATACCATCACGTCATAACAGGTGTTTTTAATTGCCAGAAATGTTTTTTGTTTAGATTTTCATAATTATAAACGATGACCCCTAGAAATGGGAAGGCAAACACTTTAATGAATTTTATCAAAGTTGAAAGCGTGACTGATTCTAAAACAAAACACCATTAATTTCTTCAGCTAAAAATGGGCGAGATAATCTGTTTCGAAACTAAAATGTGTAACGTGAGAAAACGAAAAAAGGGTGAGACTGTCTTAATCGTAAATTAAAATCCCAAGAGCTAATAATGCATTTTCATTCATAGTCATGGACTTGGGATGGAGAGGCTACAAGGTTATGAATGAACTTGTTTGCTACAATCATCTTTTGAATGAAGACGGTTCATGCTCTTGCGAGAAGTTTCAAAACTATTTATGATAAATACTAGAGTCTTACGAATATAGTCATGGTTCTCACTTTCTCAAAGAGTTATCCGCCTCTCAAGTATATCTAAGAAATCCTTTCAATGTACTTTTCAATAAAAGAATTCTAGTTGGTGGGTTCAGTGTATGAGGTGATCACTGGTGTGTTATATGTGAAATTCACAGTATTTTAAATCTCATGTATATTTGTTCCGTATTTTTCTGGGTTTGTAACCTACCACAATATGAAAAAATAATAATTAATATTGGAACCTATACAAGTATCGAAGGGCAGATTTTCAATCTACCCCGAAAAGTATATGTATGAAGCACAATGAATCTACTGAGGCCTGAGTGCTCAACGGGGTTTGCATACTATTTTTCCATAATTCGTCCGAATGAAAAAGCTAATGAAATATTTAGCAAACCAAATCTCTTGCAACGTTAAATTTTTTTAAGCCAAGGCAATGCAATTTGAGAACTATTTCAAATGTATCTCAGTTAATGAGTGTATACTATGCGTATGTTGAATCCCGATTGAAGTATTGAATTTTTTTTTGGGGGTGGTCCACTTTATCCTCGAAAGTGTTCATTGCTCAGAAGCGGGTTATCAGATCCATTTTTGGAAAACCTCTAACCTACTAATGTAAAGATTTGTTTCGGAAATATGAGATACTAACATTACCAAGTCTATATATATATATATATATATATATATATATATATATGAACTCTGTGTACATATTTTCAAAAATAGAAATGACTTTGTCAAAGAGAGGGAATACACAAGACAAAATCATTGTTTGTACAATGATTTTCATAAAAGCAAGTTGGGTTATAGGTTGCCTGATAGCATCGGTACAAGAATATTCAATTCTCTACCATCCTATATGAAAAAGTCGAGCACCGTTAAAAGTTTTAAATATAGTTTAAGAAAATTTTCGATTGAAAAATGTTATTAATGAAATCAGAGATTTTTTTATTGTCAAAAACGCATGAAATGTATTTATTACATATGTGTACATGTAGATATTTTAATAATTTTTTTTAGACGTACATCAGTATGTACTACCTATAGTAAGTCAATAGTAACTCTGACTACTCCTACACATGTATCATGTTCGTGAGGAGAATAAATTAATTTATTTATTTATTGGTGGAACTTGAGAGTTCTGATTCTATTGTGATTCGTTCTGTGATTGAGGGGGCGTGCGCATGCGCAAAAAAAAATTATACTTTAACTTCCAACACTTCGATTTTCTGAACTGAAGTGAAAGTGAAAATGCTGAAATTTCAAATCCTGGTGAATTTCAACGATCCTCTTGATGGGTTTCTGAAGGACAAATAATATAACCTGTGTTTTTTTTTTTCGGTTCTGGGTGAGCTGCCTTTATCGTTCATTATTGTCTTCTCTAAAACAAAAATGTCTGAGGACCGGAGTGAATGAGACAAAAACGCTATAAGTCCTAATAGTATTCACAACATTCAAAAATACTGAAAAGTATAACATGGTTGAGAAGCTATTCATGGAGTTAGAACTAAGGGTGTAAATAAATAATTTTGAAGTAGCTAAATGCGAGGATCATATAAATATTTAAATTCTTGAAATCATCATAAAACCGTCATATCCCAAATAGCACACGACGTCCTGAAGACGAACCATTTATGTCCCAGTTACGTCGATACGTCCCGGGACGGATAGGAGACATTCGAAGAACGTACATTACCGGATGTACCATGTATGTACTGGTTAGACGTCCCATGTAGGTACATACTTGGTCCCGTTCCAATCGGAATGTAATAAAAACGTACATGCTTGGAAGTACTATGTACGTACTTTATTAAGTGTCCCTGATACGTTTACATTGACTCCTCTTCAGGTACGTACTTTTCGGAATGAATTAGGGACATACCAATGACGTGTTTTTTTGTGAATCCCATGTACGTACTGCTCAGACGTATCATTTACGTACATGTTTGGAAGAACTATGTTCGTACTATTTGGACCTTCCAGGTGCGTACATATTGAGTCCCTTCCAGATACGTATATTTCGAAACGTTTGCGGGACATAATAGTAATGACGTACATTTTTGGAAATCGTATGTACATAATATCTGGACGTCTCGTTGACGTACTTTTTTGTACATACTGTTTGGACCTCCCAAGTACGTACGTATTGGGTCCCTTTCGGTTCAAGGGGTATTGGGATTTTGAGAGTGATCACTTAGTGTATTCATACATATATCAATATTGGTAATGGAATATTCATAATGAATTATTCCTAAAAAAATTTGGAAAAATTGAAACATCGACATGTGGTGAATTTAAATACCAGAAAATTACATACAGAATTTTTTGCACAGCAAGTTTGATATTCCAAAACCGCCATCACATGAGACAGTGATCCTTTAGTGTTTTTTCGAATATATTTTCATTGTTACTGAACTTTCTGAAATTTTAATATTATCTCGAACAAAACTAACTTGAAGTCATCACATCTATAGCACCCAACTCCTTCTTAAAAACAAGTGTCTCCGTGCCGTAGAGCGTAACAGTGGTCGACAATAATATCTCCATAGAAAAGGTCGAGAGTTCAAGCCCCGCAGCAGCCAGGTCTTTTTCCAGGTAAGTATTGGGTTAGATGGTTAGTACACGTGAATGAGTGAAATTTCCAACTTGACTATTTGGTAAAAAAGAAATGAATAATCCCGAATATGAAAACTTAGATTCATTAAGTGATATCATATGATATATCATTACGTTGTTTTCGAATATTGAGCTAATATCGCCGAATGTTTACATTTTTTTGTGGCCACTATTGATATCATCTACAATATAAGGTTGATATTCCCGTAATATTGAACCAATATTGGTCAAATATGTTTGTTCTACTTGGGATAGCGCATACAGAATGGAAAATGTACGTTTTCGGAATGTCCCAAACAGTTCCCCTTTCTGTACATTTCAGGTCCTGTGTGGACTAGAAAAGTACGTACCTGGGATTACCGACTATGCGGAAACGGTAAGTCGCAGGGAGGTCTTATGTACGTCTGTCGGAGACAAAAGTACGTCCTAAATACGTACAATGCATCCTCACCGTACATATGCAGTACGTCCACTGGACGTACTTGTGCTATTTGGGATCTAGAACATGATGTGTGGACAGCCATGTTTGGATTCAGATGAATTAATAACAAACCAAAGGGAATGTCTATTACTAAAAAAAATAATGATTCAAAAACGTTTGCCGTAAGAAAAAATCTAATATGAGCTCTTTCAGCCAGATACGTCACTGCTCTGGTTAGTCAATTGTGCTGCCAAAAAGAGACGTCATATAGTACAAGAAGTTTTCGTTTCATATAGGAGTGGCTTGTGGTCTACAATGTTAAAAAATAGCGGGAGAGTTGTTGAGAGAGTTTTCTCTGTATTAATAATACCATCAATTCCATGTAGTTTTTGACATTTGAAGTATTATTAACATATAACAGCTATCCAAGCTAGAATTTTGAGATTATATCAACACTGAAAACACAAGAACTCAAGAAATCTAGTTGATGCTTCACCTGGTTACTCAATTATTACCCAAGGGAAAACATTGCTTGGTGTTTTTTTCATGAGGCAATGGGTAGTATTCTATCATATACAGCTAGTATAAAATACATTCGGTGCATATGATATTATTCAATCGAATGGTTGCGTTTCAAATATCTTTAAAGAGTTTGGGCCTTGCAGAGTTATGAGTATATTCCTTACAAGTCACATCTGCCAGTGGACCACGACTTGTCCTCGTACTACACACGAACACTCTGATACAAATACCCCTGTGGTTTCCTCAATATATTCTACTCGTTTGTTTGCTCACTCAGTAATCGAACAGATGTATGTTTACTAATGAACTAAAGGACTATCCACTTAGATTCAGCTTATGCACAATCCTAACCGAATTACCGGTCGTACATGCCTGCCTAATATCTTTGTGACGACGCGTATAGTAGCTTAAAATCTGATATTCACGAGCGCACACTTCATTATTTCGTGAAGGGATTCGCACAACGGGCCAAATTAATAGAACACGTGGAATTCCCAATCATAAAATCCAAAAATATAGTTTCCTTATGGTATATGAAATCGAAATTGTAGACTCAAAAATGTTTGGATTTTGGATTCAAGTGAAAATATGACATATTAATACGTTAATCGCTAGAAAATTCGCAATAGTCTTCGGGTGGTGACTGTGAAATAAAAAGTGAAATGAAGACGATTGCGGATACCAGCAATTGAAACGTCGTGAGTACACTCAACTTGAAACTTGGTATTTTTTTATAACATTTTTTTTTTTTATTTCTTTATTTATATTTTTTGACTAGTATTTCTTCGACACCTAAATTTTTTTTTAACAATATTATTTCGTATATTTCGTTATTTAACATTTTTTTGACTCATGTTTCATATTCGATATCTAGATTTTTTGTAACAACAGTATTTTTTCTATGATTAAACAATCCATAATTTCATTATTGACCAAATATTTGATTTGATTTTCTCACTTGATTTGTATCCTTATCCTTCCCTTCTCAGCAACAGGTTTCAATAGAAATAATAATAATATAGACAATGGAAGTCATAACCATTACTAATCAGCAAGGAACATTGTCAACCACTTCCAAGCAAATATTAGATAATATTTGAAAAATCGATCCCAGTCAAATTGTCTGGATTTGTGATCGACTATCAAAAGTTGTGTATGGTGAGTTTTAAAACAATTAAAATGAAATGAGATATTTCAAATTAAAGGATTCCTTAAGAATTTGTTCGAATAGGATCCAATGTAGTAGGTACTTAATTATGTTTTTCAATATTTATCATCAACTACAAGACCGGTAGGATATATTTCAGATTATAGCAATGTTCACTATACTTTCAATATTTTTAATGTCATACTAGTTCATTATTGTGTCATCGTTACACAGTATGAATTTATAAAAAAAGATTCTGGCAATTACATTGTATCAAAGAAATCAATTATGATTTCGTTAACAATATGAAATACCTATTCCCGATATTTTCTTCATTCCTCTCACATTCTTTTTTATGGAAACGGTTACGCAAATGCCATTACATATCGATGAAATATAAAACTCATCAATAAATGTTAGTTAAACCAAGTTCCTAAACCTCAATACTACAGCTCAACCATTTTATCTTGGCACAGAAACGATGACGTATTGCTCAAAGCTAGATTGTATAAGCTGTACACTCTGTTAGTAACAACACTCTTTCGAAGGCTGGATGTCCGTTTCCTTCATCTATACTGAGTTACACGCACCCTCCCGTCCACAGAGCTCCTACGCTCGCAAATAGATTCGCATACACAGCGGAGGGTCTTAGATGCAAGCTAACAAACCGCGATAGCATATCAAAACTGCGACGTGCCTCCTACGAGGAGGCTACCGCCCTTTGCGGCTCCCGAATCTGACTTTGTAACGATCTAATCGAGTTAATGTGCCCATACATTTGCTCCAAATAGGCTACATCACATCATTAATGCCATTATTATCCTTGTTCCGGGTGGAGTCTGCTCCGTCGAAGAAAAGGGCCAGGGACGTGGAAATAAGAGACCCTCGAATGAAGGAAATGAAATTATTTACTGATTGTCTTTAGTAGGCATGCATTATTTGTTATCGGATACGATACAGTCATTGGGCCATACTTGGGACAGTTTTTGACTTTGAAGCTTTGTATCTTTCCGAAAAAGCACATAATCAAGACAAATTTGAGCCTAAAACTTGGGTGGCGGTCTGAATAGCACTCGTATGGTTATATGACTTGCAAGATTACCGTCAATAATGGCTTTAGGACCGTCTCCTAATCTCTTGAAATAGAGAAGAGCAATACTTAAAAACCAGTCCTCAAACCAGCCAGATTTGGACTTGTTGTATCTTGCGTTTGTCGGTCCGCCTTCCATCCATGAATGATATAGAATTGAAGTTGATTTGTACACAATATACACAGGAAGGATATGTCCACTGGCATTGCCCGCAAACATCACGGTGTAACAAGATTTTCAACTGTCTCTAATTTTTTCCGGGCGCTTGCAGGTTCTACTAACAACGACCTTATTTTTTCCGCCATTGTCTTGCATGCTCGTGTCATCGTAATTTAGGAGAGCCTGTGGAGGAACGTCTCCAATCGATTCTTGAAGTTCTCTAAAATACTCGTTCATTAACTCTGGAATTCTGAAGAAAAATTTTTTCCTTTATCCCCTTCGAATCGAGGCCTCTTTTAATTATAATCTCTTTAAGTCCGAATTGGTTAGAGGAAACCCCCATTTGGCAGCCAGTGTTGAACAGTCAACAACCTTTTTCTCTCCGATAGCACAGGTGGACGTCTAAATTTTTTAGTTTGTTTGTTGGTGCACCTTCAGGCTAACGTGCTTTTTGGTATGTCATATTTGTCTTCTCCTTCTTTATATGTTAAATTGTTTTCCTTGATATCCTTGACAGCTTTATCAAGAATGTCTTCGGAGAATGCGTGGTATTTTCTCTTTGCCGCTCTACTCATGATGAAAGCCTCCTTCAGTCTGAAAAAATAAATGAAAAAAATTGTTATATGTTCTTCTGGTAATTACATTCTGTCGTCCAAACTTGGCACACCTGTCCAGAGCACACTACTAAGTTGGCGGGAACGTGTTCGGGTATGGTCTAGGTGGGATGTTGCATTTTTTGCAAATTTCCATTTTAAGTATATTTTCGTCCCAAGTTATGGCAAAGTCCCAAGTATGAATAAAACTTCTCGAAAGCTCATTCAAATCGAAGAAATTCAGTCGAAAAAGGACGAAACAAACAAGCAATACTTGTGAGTCATTGGAAAAAACATAAATCAAATAGGAAATTTTGAAGCAATTAGCAAAAGATATGAAGATGGACGGAATATGAAACTGAAATTACTGAAAATTGAAAACTGGCAGTGGTGGTAAATATCAAATCCTAGTTTCCAGTGGAGTGTACTGGCAGCGTTTCTACTACCATCATCAGTAGACTGTCAGTATTAAGCATCTCCAGGTTATTCAGTTATGTTAAAACTTGAAGAAAATGCTGATATTGGAAATCGAAAGGTCAAATCTTTCAAGATAAGGAAGACAGAGTGTGTCTGGATCAACTTCTCCTGTAGCTCATTCTTGAGTCATAGGAATATTTTTCCTATGGATTGGGTCATTGAAATTCCTCAATTTGATATTAACAGGGTGCATGCACAACCTAAAGGAAACGGGTTCCTATGACTGGAGAATAGAGTTCCAGGCTATTTCTCACATATAATCACGTACAAGTCATACTTTTCTCTCATCAATGATTCCAAACCAATGTTAACCATCAGTTGAAATAATGAATGTAATAGGTACATATATATGAAACAAACCGTCATTTAGGAGCCATTATAATCGGGAGTAATTACACAAGTGCTTCAAAATTACCGATAATTTTTATTTTCATATTTTGTCGAAAGAGCCCGACTCCGAAGGAGGAGGTCTCTTTTAGCAAAATATGAAAATAACTGAATGCAGTTTTTTACTGACAACATGCTTGAATGGAAAATTATCAGGTTTATTTTGATACACGAGTGTAATTCGGTAGAATATTTCCGGAGTTAAAACAACGACGTTTAAAATTCAGTATTTATGCCTGTCAAGATTCAAGATGGCAAATGTACATTTTAACAATCGTTACTACAGATACACGGACCGAGCGGGTATTTTTCGATACCTACCGGGTATTTACCAGCCCGAAAATGTCCCGCCGGGAATTCAACGCTGTAATTGATCGAAAATGTCCCGCTTCATATGGGATTTTTAACATACGATGGAAATATTCATTGAAATTTTCCGAATAAGTTTTCCAACTACGGAAACGTACTAAGGAAGATAGTACGAAAATAAACATTAAAAGCTCGTGAAAAAAATCTAAAATCATTAGGATGTACCTTGATGATATCTAAAAAGATAGAATCACTCTTGATATTTAGTGAGGCGAATTGTTTACTTCAGTAGCATTCATTCATTGTTCTAATCTAAAATGGCAAGAAACAGTTGCCAAAACATGTTTATGAGATCGTGGTTTCAACAACTATGGTGGAGGACTTTCAATTTCGGTTCCAAACATGGCGCATTCGCCATAAATTAGAAATATATTTTACTTGCGAATTTGTTCACTTTACTATTCATATTGAATATTTTTATGTATTATATCTCATGATCGAGAGGTCGTTAGTTCGAGTCCCCGATGAGGCAGAGATTTTTCTCTTGAGAATTTCTCTCTGGGGAATGACTCTGCCTCGTTTGATGATTGACTGGTCCGCTAATAAACATGCTGCTCCTGGGGAATGACGTAGGAAGTTAGTAATAAGGCCCATTGCTGAAGGAGCTCAATCGAGAACGATGATGTTGGATTTGAAAAATACCATGAATAACACTTTTACTACTATCACTACCACTACTATATATCATTGTGCCTCGAACCCACTTTCAATCAGGTGACGGCATAGACTGGAGAATGCATATATTATTATGGTAATGATTATATTATTATTCCGGTTATCCTGTCAGAAAGTACACATAAACAAATTAATACAGTAAAAAATTTTAAATGCGTCACCACATCTTCAAGTTTTCATAGTTTCATTTTAATTTTATTTTGTAATCGTGGGCACTTAATACAGATTATTTTTATCAATGCAATGAATAAGATTGAAAGCTAGGAAACCAAAATAAATATTTTCGGACAATAATTAGATTCTACCAAAAAATGACTTTGCGAGGTCTCATGGGGTAAAATACCTACCCAAGACATTTCGAAATAGTTTGAAACTTCAAGTGACATGAATTCTGATTTTCTCCCTCCAAAATTTCATAGAAACAAAATCTAGCAACAAAGTAGAATTTTACTTGAGTACAATTAGTACTTCCCAAAGAAACTATGTTAGAGGCAAATCAGACTGATTGGGTGGTACTGTGTGGGTTTAGGAATTTCCTACATTTCTAATAGCAAAGACGCCATCACAAATAACTATACCATAGGAGTGCCACTGCAAATGTTAACGTAGTAACTCTTGGCTATAGAAAAAAACAGCAGTAAAATAATGCTTACACCTCTGCTTTTTTTGTATCAGTGTAGTTCATGCGGTGATCTGATAACAGGAAGAACTTGGTTGGTGTACCACTTTTTATCAAAAAGTTTACCGATCGTGGATCAGTTTCAAATTATCAAGTGGTATCACATCACCACTCGTAAAATAAGCAGCAGTTCCTACACATAATAGGAAACGAGAAGAAATATATAAATGCTAGACTACAAATCCACTAGTATATCGTTAATTATTCAACAAAATGCTGAAAACTCCGGAAAGTCCATAGAAATACGTTTCTTTTGTACGGCTTGCATACAATAATCTCATAAGTATAATTCGTCAAGATTAATCTCTTGATCGCATGACTGGCGGATTCAGAATCTTTGAATCGTAAAAGAAGCACTAAATAGCGTTTCGCGAGTCAACTGCGATTAAGTAAATGAATATCGTTACGATTTTCTTTTGTCGCCGTAATAATCCTGCATATCACGCCCAGCTAAAAGAAAATCTTTGGATTGCAAATAATAGGTGTGCAGTTATCAACCAGAAATTGCATATAGTCAGTGTTTTTTGCTCAGAAACAACTTGCGGTCTTTCTAGTATTGAGGTCATACACCACCATTATACTAGAATATGGTAAAAATTATTCCATCACTTAGGTTTGTCAATATTAGATCCAACCGTTGCGTATGTCTATGACATCTGTAACGGATAAATAAGAATAGAGGAGCGATAGTTCATTTGCGGAGTTCAGTCATGATCTATGAACATGAATATCTAATGGACCCTTTTTATTCCACTGGTAAATTCGTTGAAATTAGGAAATACTCAATAATAAGTGACTTGACGGTTTCCTGTACTGCAATATATGTACGAAATAAGAATTAAAAAAAATGAAGTTACGAACATTCATTGGATCGGACTTTACGTTATTGAAGAGTGTTGCGAAAAAATAAAAAAAATCTATACCAAAATAATAAATTGAGAGTGAGGAAATTTATTTACACAGTAAAACCATCAAACATAATAAATGAGCAGGAGTTAATTGAAGGGCAATTATAAGAATAACACATGTCAATTAATTAGGTCAACCAACTATATCAAATCCAAATTAGAAAATTGAAATGATCAGAAATGTAATCGGTCAAAAAAAATTGAAATAAAGTAGAAATATTATATTTTAATAATTCGCTGGATTCTACTATAGTTTACATTTAATTTCAATATTATATCTTTGACCATTTACATCTATGATCACTAGAATTCTCTAAATTTAATCCTTTTCTTTTTTCTGATTTGGGTTTCAGTGTTTTAGATGATTTAGTTGTTACAACTTATTATTTGTTGATTTTTATTATTGCTTTTATGCCTGGTTCATAGGGCAAACTTTTATTTTATATCTTTTACGCTAAGAAACTTGTCACAATGCTAATCAATAGTCGGCACTTTCACTTCAAAATTGTAACAACTTTCTCAAAGTGAAAGTAGAAGATAAAATGAAAATTTCGTCTATGAACCAGGCATCAAGTTAACTTCTGCTCATTCATTTTCACAGCTTGGCAGTCATATATTTGATTGTTTCTTGCTCGAATGTTGTTGACAATGTTCCTTGATGAGTGGTATTGGTTCCAAACTTCCATTATCTATAAGATCGAAAACATCTGAATTAAAACAGTAAATAACGAATAATGGACCTGAATTTCACGGTGAAGCTATCAAGTATATAACTGCAAACTGTTCGACGAGTTTTTTTTTGAGGTCCATCATCGTGATTTTTATTTTAATTCATATTCTTTCGATCTTATGAGTTTTTTGCAACAAGTTTCAATAGAGTTATTGCTGGTTTTTGCAACAATACGTAAAAACTAAGCCTAGGCCCAATACTACTGATTTGCTTTTATTGAACCTTTAGTTATTAGTCTTGGACTTTGGCTTAATCATGAGGTAATGTTGCATAAACCAGAAAATAATTATCTAGACAAAATCCGAACCAATTAGCTTGTTCTACTGTGTAGTTGTATTATTAGTAATTTAGCTCAGCAAGGAACATTGTCTCAACCATATCCAAACAAAAGATAGGACATATTCTAAATGAACAATTTGTTCAGGCCAGCCTCAACTCACATACACTGTAGGTTGAAGGACTAACACCTATCAGAAAACAACTACTCCCCTGGTTAATACAACGAAGGGCATTGGATTACATCTAACAGGTGTAAGCGCAGGATTCTTCACAGAAGAAATTCCTGCATAAGCTCTTGGCGATACAACTGCCAGAATTAATTTTCAATTATTGGACAGGACACACTTGCAGGCCGGTTTCGGGCTAGTTGGCCTCTCGTCAGTGCAAGGCAGTGCCATCATCAACATAAGTCGAAGACTTCCCATAATTAAAAATCACATTCGAACATATCTTCCCTAGACCTAGGCTGATACAAATAACAAGCAACATAGCCGTTGTTGAGCCATCTGCCCGTAGACTAGGTACTCACCAATAACGAATAAAAATATTCATTCACGAGTATACTCGATTTATTGATAAAGATGACGTTACCAGCTGAATAGGATATACCTACGTTGTTTGCTACTGATATCACTTTAGTATTCGGGTACTTGATCTCTATAAAAAGTTTCCACATCTACACCACAGGTTCCAACCTCACCGATTATTAGTAATCCTATCTTAACCCAACTTTTCAATGAGACCGATTATTAAAATTTTTGCCTGAATTATAATATTCATAATTATCCGGTGTTCCTAATGAACCATCAAGCAGTGAATGAAGCAATTAAAAAGGAAGTCGGCCCCCTTTGGGAGCCGATCTGAGACAATACAAAAGTAATGATGTTTTGAGGCCGGCGTGTACAGCAGCCGAGCGATTAGGACCCCATCAGGTCGGAATGGCCACTCACCGCCGCCATAATTAATTAATGTCGACGCACAAAACAGTTGCCGCCGTCACAGCACGAAAGAATAGTTGCATTATGAGATATGTACTACGCTGCTGGACACCATGATTGGTTGCGGTTCGAACTACTCATTGAGAGTCACACGGAAAAAACTTGAATAGTTTCACAGTATTTTCAATGTTTGCACAAAATATCACGATTTTTCTAATTTGGGAAACAAGTGAAAACTCTTATGAACTGCGTATTCACCCTTCAGCAGTATGCTGGAAAGATAATAGCTAAATTGAGTTATTTAGGAGGTCTTTTCTTCTGAGTACAAACTGAACTGAATAGTATTGATTTGGGCTTTTATTGTGTGTAAATATAGTTCTCTTTCGAAAACTGGTAAAAAAAATAAGATGGAAAATATGTCAATTAAATCAATAAATTGCGAAAAGTGGAATCAAGAAGAAGAAATTAATCGAATAAGGCACTCGAATCCAAAGAAAAAAATTGATTTGATTGTAAAAGGATTAATATGGTCACAAAAATAAATAGAATGTTGAGTATGAAATAGTGAAATGAAACAAATCTAGATGAAGAAATATGATTCAATATAAACAAAATGTTGCTTTCAATATCAGTGAATCTCAACCACATTCGAGCAAACGTACAAGCCAATCGTTTCAAATAGAAAATCGAAGATAATTCTTCTGATGGCAATGTTGCCAAAATAGTAGCAGAATTGTCCCTTCGGATGGTTTGACCGATTCATTGCGTCAAGTGACTCATTGAGCTTGGGTCTCCTATTTTCTCAATCTGTTCGCCAATCTTCTCCCTCACTCCAGTCTTTTTTCTCACACCACACTCTCTTGTTCACCACTGTTACCACAAAAAGTCTTAATCCTGTCGATTCCATAGTGTGTCAAGTGTGCACCACACGTCGAGACTTGCAAAGTGCCGCCCGTGGGCCCGCGCGTTTGGGGGGCTTGTTTAGACCCCCAAAGGGGGGAAAAGCGACTTGGGCGGTGCTTGCGCTCTACATTAGTATAAAAACGCTTGCCACGAACAGAACGTTACTCATTTTTTTCCGGTATTTTGAACATAAAAGTGTGTCTGAGTGAATCACTGTCAGTGTTTGCGGTGCCGGGGAAAGTAAGTATTTTCCTATTTTTTATACATGTTTTTATTTTATATTGAAGATATTCTGACGAGGGGGATACCCCCATGGATCATAAATCCATTTGAAGAGACGGGAGTGTTGAATGTGATATCACAAGAAGAGCTACTCACACTTAGTAGCACTGAGGGGCGGGAGGTGAAAATTGAGAGAGGGGATACACATATTGGCGGCGGGCGGAAATACCCGAAAAAGATCCTGGGGGGTGGGGAATTGCGAGAAAATTTTTGATAGCGTTTCCCTCGTCACATCTTGTCGAGAGAAGTTTTTTGCACTTAACACACTCTTAACAAAAAAAGAGCAGATAGAACATCAGAACGGGGGGATTTGAAATTCTTCTTACAAAACTGAAGACAAATTTGAAAATTTGCAGTCAATTCATCAAGTACATCCGTCTCATTAAAAGTAAGACTTCTTTTTTGTTGATTTCATTTCAGTATTCATTGTTGATTTTTTGTCAATTGTTGATTGTAATATTAATGTTTATAATTTTGTATAACCACAAGTATTATTTGAATAAATGGACCCAAGAATGTGCTACTTTTTTTCTTCTCACACCCCCAATTTAGGGTGATATATTTTAGAAGTTTGGGTTCGTAGTGTGCGTGGGGGTCTACCGAAAATAATAAAATTTTAACGGGGTCACGAGAAAAAAAGTTTGGGAACCTCTGCTCTAGACAGTTAATTCAGCAGCATCACTCACCCATTTCTATTATTTGGTTCGAATAAGTTGGAACAAAAGGTATATGAGACCGACTCATGCGCCATGGAATAATGGTGGCATCACCTGGTTTCATGCTATCATTTCTATGAAAACCAAGGTTCTAGTTGATAAGGAATATTTATACTCCTTCAAGTTTTCCTCAGAATGATGTTAATTTTTCAATGTCTTCCAGCATTTGAGAAAAATACGGTAAAATGTCGAAATATGTACAAATATGTACCACAAAAAGTTCCTGTTTCAATTAAAACAGTTCCTTCTGAATGAGAACTATTATTTAGCGAATTCTCGAATAATTAAAAAAGTTGTAACCCTGTGTCTTCAGTGTATATGCATAGCAACTAGATAGCCCTCTTGAAAGATGAAAAGTTACGTCACATCTCTTTGACGAATTCTCAGAAGGATTGAAGAGAAAGAATTTCGGATCAGTTTTGAGAATGGAAGCAGATTTGGTTTCGGAAACGCTAACAAGATGAGTAATTTTCATAAACATCAGTATTTATATGTTCAATAGGCTATACCGAGTTACATGAGGAGGTGCTGATTAATAGGACGTAGTTCTCATTCAGATTGAACCAGTTTCATTGACGCAGCAATATTTTGAGTGAGACTGTAGAAGTCTAATTCCTAGGTTTTTCAGATTGTGGTAGGTTATCAACCCAAAATAGTACATTTTAAAACTAATTCAACGAATCAAAGGATGAAATCCCTTTTCATCCACAAATAATCAATATCCATCGACATCCATACCTCACTCTAGGTAATTTTGATGGAAAATCCACGAAAATCCACGTCATCATTATCGGATTGTACATATTCTACCATGTAGTTGTAATCAGATAAAATGACTGACCAGCCCCTTATTCTGCGAAAAGAAAATTCGCCCACCACGAAAATGACTTTTGAATATAGTATCTTCCAAAACCATTCAAACAAGACGACGCTACGGATGTAGTTTTCATCAATAGGTACTTTACAGTCCGCACTCACATGTTAACTTTCTACCAATGTTGTATCCTAAAACCTTTGTCCAAAACATTTGAAAAATCTGGTAGGCCAATGATCTCCCAAAATTTTTTATGACTTCACATCCAGCCTTGCACTTGATCCTTTATTTTACAACGCTTTCATTCTTGCAACATGCACAGGATTCTCAAAGATAATTTGTATTAGTTTTACTACTTCGATATAGGACGGCAGTTGCAGATATTTGGATCAATATTTCAAAAGGCACCTTCGAAAGAGGAATTACTTAAAGCTATAAGAAATCGTGATTTGCAAAAACATTACGGTCTACTGGGAACTACATGTAAAACCCAGAATTTATGTTTATTGGAACACACTGTATACCTTCAAATGGCATTTACATTTATTTTAAGTTGGAACTGTTTATAGTCAAGTTATTTTGGTGGAAGTTGTAAGTGACATTGTATCATCAGAAACAGTATGCCTCCGTGATTCTTGTATTCGAGCCATATTTTCTTGTTGACAGATGCAAGACATTTTTTAATAAGTTTTGCCTTCAAATATTTGATGAAGTTATCAAACATGAATTCTGGATTTTACACGAAATACCCTGTAGCACGTGCATTTTTCTCAGGTTAAGATTCGTTTTAGCACCAAGTATTTTCTATTTCGACGGCAGACTGTAAAGAATTGTCCAGAAAATCTGTCACTTCCGTCCGGTCTCATATCATTCATACACGTCAATGGTATGAATGATATGATTGCGTAGAACTGTCACAATCATTGTTTATAATTATTTTGACTCAGTATCTCAGAATGATAACTCAGTGACTCTATAACTCCAAAGGTGCAAAGAGTCGTAATTTTTAATGTTCGAATTATAAAAAATACCGTGGTCCTCCTATACCTTCGTGAAAGAATGTTCTCGGTATCGGTATAAGTCATCTTTCATATGATACATTTTTGTGACTATATGTGTATTTAATCCATCACGAAGAACGCTCCACCAAAAAACACAAAGGAGCGTCCTTTCCGCAAATCAAAAAAAAATTACTCAAAGGCAAAAAAAAATGAATTCCATATCGACACTTCAACACTATCACGCTATAAAAGCTCAATCACTATTAATAACTATCAACTTTTCCCTGACACGGCGAAAGATGGTGAATCGCCACAGGAGTTAAGGCCGATTCATTCACTTGGGCACCCCAATTACGTTTCATTAGCGGCCCACTACCTGTTTTCATTGTGTTCGTCACAATAGCACTTTCATTATGGATTTGATTACGCGTTAAAAAATGCCGTCCCCATCGCACATGCAACACCGGCTAATTGGCATGGCAGTTATTAGTTTACGTTCGTTTTCAAAAGGGCGGTCGTGATTTTGAAAAATCGATCGAAGTAATTCTCGGTGTGGATCTGATGAAGAGGCGGTGGTAGGGTTAGCTGTGAGCAAAATGCATAGCGTCTTAGTAGATTTATTCTTGGTTATTAATATCCCAAGTTGAATGGGTTTTTTGAATCCATTGTTGGCATGATCCAAAAGAACACGTACAGTTTTGGTCGATCGGTACACACACAGGCTGATCCAAATTATGTATACATCATTGCTCACTAACTTTGAATTCATCGGAGACACAAAATAGTGAACTGGCAGACTATCGTCCTTTTTTGGTATGGGTATCTGACATTTTTGAATCAAACTTCTTCAAACATGAATGAATAGGACGCCATTTCCAATGGCCTCCAAGGCCTCTTGAACTCACCATTCGGTAAGCTTATTTAAAAATAAAAATTGATTAACTCATTCAGTGAGAAGACATGATCAATTTCGCTGTCAACTGAATCGTAGTATTGGCTGAAACTCCCATTTAAAATGACTAGGTTACTTATCGAAAAGACAACCAACAAAATCTATGTAGTTCGTGAGGAGGTAAAAACAAACTTCAAGGAAAAATCAGAGAAATCAAAGTGAGCCGGGAAAAAAAGATGAAGCAACATAATGAGCTAGAATGAAGAGGATGAAACAAAAATCGAACTGAAAAATGGAAGCGAAAATATCTCAAAGACTGGTGATATACGAAGATGATACAAATTGTCGAAACGACGAGATTGCACTCAGATGAAACACTTTCAAAAATTATTTTTGTTTCCATTTTTCGTAATTCTTTCCTCTTTCCATTTCCATTTCATTCTTGTTTCATTAGTTTTTTGTTACAATTTCGTTTTGTCGACCCCATTTCATTTTTTTTGGGTTTCTTTTTCTTTACTGGTCTGATTATTGTCATGTTCCGATATTCCTATCCAGTTAATTCAGTCGTTCCGATTTTACTGACATTCACTGGCAATTATTTCGCGCCAATTTTCGAGGTACCCTGTTAGAGACTAAAATACTGGTGCTACTGCTGCAGAAGTGATCCTGTAGCCCCAGTATTCCCCAAATTGAGTTAGGTTAGGTTGTGTTCGAATAAACGTCAACGGACAACAGATTAAATTTGTTGTCAGATCATTGCAATTGCAAAATTATCTAAAATGTTTCGAGTTGTACTGGAAAATATTTGCGTACAAGTTGATGCTGAATTATTGAAATGAATCCAACAGATCAATAAAATCTGCGGGAACCCCATTTTTCGAGATTGCCATCCTTACTTACCTGAAATGTTGTTTGAAAATCTTAGGGGTATAAAAACCTACTACATTTTGAAAGTACCCTTCTATTCTTGGTATTTTTTCTATGGGACCTCTGATTTTGTCGATGATTATAATTTCAGTCATTATATTCTCTAAAGACTCATCAGAGCTTGAGCTCTCTGAATTTCCGTATCGCTATTGCTCAATATTTCTTCCAATATTTGATCCATTTTGAAATAAGATAGGGTACGTCACACCTGTCACCGCTGACAGTTCCTTTGACGGATGTCCGATGGCGATCCGTTCCGATATCATCAGCAGTAGATTAGTATCACTGCAAAAAGCGTTCCGAAAATGCTTACTGTGGCCAGTAATACCAGCAATATCGGAACATGACATATGTCAGTACGCTCTTCAATTATTCTCAAATTCCATTTACATATTTTATGTCATGTTATTATTTGCACTGTTTTGATTTGCTCATTTTCGTTTTTGTTAGGGCTTCATTCTCTTTGCATTTCTCATCACCACCTTATTTTACACTTAACAAAATGGCCATATACTTTTATGATTTGAAAATTCGTGTTTTGAGGCAAGCCAGTAATCAAACATTACTTCCTCAAAAATATTTCATCAGAGAAAACTTCGGACATAGTTATTGAGACTTGAAGATTGTCGATAAATCAAATCATCTTTTGAACACCGTTAGTTTAAGGGTTGGCAGCTGTCAGAAAACAACTACTTTGGCCCTAAATCTGAAAATTGAAAAAAAACTTCTCTTTCCATAAGTAACATCCCAGCCGATCAAGGCGCTTTATGTAGCAAAATGCGACTAAAATCGAGCGGATCACGACCGCGCGATCTGTCAACAGTGTGATTACTTTTGGTAGAATTCAAATGTTCAGTGGATTTCTGGAAATAATTGAAACACTGTATCAAATTTCTTCACCTGAAGATGCTAATCTTCTAGGCAAAACGCGCGTAGAGCAAGTAATATAGTTTGGTGTTCTCAGAAAAAGTCTCAGCCTTATTAAACTCATGTAAGAGATAATCGCCTGATTCAAAATTGTAACGACATTCTTAGCAATAAATTGGAAAACTGAAGCGAATCAAGAGTTTCATAGCGAATAATAGGCTCTATATCTCAAAACCAACTTTCGAACTCAAATTATCAGCCAATCATGCTTCATTCAAAAATTCCCAATGAGCGAAAAACAGATGAAGCTGTTTTACCCATTAACACTCGAATTCCTCCATGCAATTTCTTGCTGTAATTTCTCGCGTCAGCTTGTCACTGCGAGAGATGTCATCATTCTGTAAGCTTTCATTGCCAATTCGAAGAAAAACAGCTCCGAATGTTAGCAGGATGAACGCATTCATTACCACAAGTAATAATTGATATCATTCATTTTTTATTTTTTTAATTGTGATAAATTTACTTCACTTTTCTTGATTCGTTCAGTTCCGAAAAATAATTGAAATATTCTAAATAACCATTTTTCACAATGGTGCCACCACCTACGTAGTTTGCGGCAACAAATTTACCACAGAAATAACTAAGTCACTGCAACTTATCGCACCAAGAAAGATCCATCCATGCAGCTCGATAAACTTGCATGAACACATAAAATTTCCTTGAGTTGCAGCGAAAAATTGCAACGTGGAATTCAGGTGTAGAATGGAAAGTATATATATTTATGCACCTTGCTCGAGTGTGCTATGAATGTTCACACAAATGTCAAAATAGTGACAAATATTTTCGTGAATCTGAGCAAATACTTCATTTAATTGCAATAATAATGTTAGAAATTCAAGGGCAGCATTACAAATTCAGTTTGAAGACTATGGTGAATCAAACTGGAAGCCCTTATAAGTATTGTTACGATATTTCCTTGGGTTCGTTGATTAACACTCCAAACTACCCTAAACTACTTTTATTATAACTCTTCATCACAACACATTACAATACAATCAATTAAATTGCTGCGCTAAACTATCCAACGCTCTGTACTAAAACTATCTGTACTAGAAACTCCCCATAACTTTCTCCCTGTCGCGATGTCTCCGTATATATAATACTTGCGTATGCCTATGGAGAATCTTCCAGTGAAGTCTCGATGATATGTATCGAATTCTCCACGCAAACCGTGATTTCCTAGAAAATTACGTTCTCTCTTCGACCCCTCATATTATTCTGCGTTTACGAGCGACAGGGCCGGTGTTGAGAGATTTCATAACAGTATCTACAACCGAACGAAAAACATCAATTGGAAATAATAAGTTTGAGAAAAATAAATTTTAAATTCAGTTTTTCCGGTAACACAAAATAACTAAGCAAGACAAAGCAAATACTTCAATCGCCTATTCGCCAAATATACTGGAATTTATAATAATTCTCCCATATTTTTCCATCTGACTCTAGAATCGATTACGAGAAAACTGGCCCTATACTATTGATTATTATATCACTCACCACTCTCTAAGGACGTTGCCTGCCCGTTCAGGTGTTAGGTAGAAATATATAGTTTCACGAATCTTTGTTTATGCAAGATGGTCTTTACAGGGTTTTTTATCCGTTTGGTTTCTTCCGTATTGTTCGACGTTTCGACTTCCATTTCGGAGTCATCTTCAAGAGCTGTGAGACGAATATCTGTCCATACCGTCCTGGCCGATTACTCCCCCTACGAAATAACTAAGCAAAACAAAGCAATGACTTCAATTGCCTGTTCGCCGAATATGCTGGTATTTATAATAAGTCTCCTCAAATTTTATCAGACTCTAGAATCAATTACGAGAAAACTAGTCTGATACTATTGATGGTTATATCACTCACCACTCTCTAAGGATGTACCCTGTCCGTTCAGGCATATATATGAAGAATTCAATCAATCGGCAATTTTTTCAATGTCAGCGAAGGTGACAATAATGACTCAATATTTCAGTAAATGATCTGAAACAATCAAATATCCTATAACTCCCAAAGTTTGAAAATGAATGAGCAGAAGTTGATCGGGAACCAAAATTGAGTATCAAAAATCGTCAAATAAATGGGTCACAAAAACCGAAATAAGGCACACAATTCCAAAAAAAAAAGATTTAGACGGATTTTGGTAGAAGTCCAATTCATGAAAAAAATGAGTGTTCTGACAAAACAATGAACCAGTTGAATATGAAACGAAAGAAACGAAATATAAATGGAATGATCACAATTAGGGACCAAGTTTCAACTTGAGTGTACTCACGATCCTTCTATCGCTGATATCCGCAATCGTCTTCGGGTGATGACTTACAGCATGTCAAGATATGGTCGTTTATGAAGACCCATATCCTCCATGATGAGGAAAGAAGGCTGCACTGATTGGTTTCAGCGGAAAATGGGAGTATTGGCGCAAGTTTCTCGCGTTAGTCGAGCCGAAGTTGGTCCATCTTTTGAGCCGAGTAGTTTCCGACACTGGGGATAACTGAATGCATCGTTGTTAAAAATGTAGGTAGCCCCCTTGAATTTTCTTTTGAACCAGTGATTCTCCTTGTATATGATCTCGGCTTGAGACCATTTGAAGCTGTGTTGGTTTTTCCAAACGTGTTCTGCTATTCCTGATTTCGTGATTTATCTTCGTTGCGTGTTCTTCTTCCAATTGCCTTTTAGTTTCTCCTATGTAGGCTTTGCCGCACTCGTATGGTATCTAGCTGTTGGTGCCGCTGTTTTCATTCGATGGTCCTGATTGAAATCAGACTTCGACGTTGTATTTCTCTCCTATCCTCTTGATCCTGGATTAATATTTATTGATCATCAAGATTGCAGTGGCCATTTTGGCTGGAATCTCAACAAATTTTCACTACTTAGATTATTTGAGAGCATTTGAAAATTCAAAAACATAATAGTTTGGTTTATGATCGTTTCCAGAGTGGTTTTTGAATTGTCATACAATCGTTAATTGCGAAATGTGCTTTCATTAAACATTTTAGTTATGACACTAGTCAGATTCAAAAACTTTAAATTTAGATCAGAGAGTCACTTAGAAGACTTCAACTAATATGCACCACTTTGAAATTATTTGAAAATCTAACTATCGCTTCTATCGAAATCCTAATAAATTGAAGTCATTGTCGAATTGTTATTGTTCAAACAGACTCCCACTGATTTCTTAGAATGATGAAGTTGTTTCAGAATAAAATGTTCTTACTCTGCCTGAGAAACCGCACAAACATCATAAGTAGGCATACCAGATTCATCAACCAACTCCGTTTTTACGAAACTGCATCAAGTTCTCATCATTTGGTAGCAATTCCTAAACGCCTAGAAAATTAAGGATTAATTAAGACATTCATTTTGAAGAAGGTGACATGAAAAATATCTAGTCATTTATTTCTGGCGTCAAATGAGAGTCTATTAGTACAGCGAGATATTTCTTGAACATTTTCTTAAATGATAGCGGTAGAAATTAAAACATAAACGGTGATTTGAAGCCTGTATCTTTCACCTGTGACAGTGTTGGATGGTCTGGGCAGTATCTCATTACGATTGTGTCTGAATTACTTCAGTGGTTGACGAAGTTATCAAGATTCGAAGAAGACTCCTGTAGAAAAAGGATCTCCTAGAATTTATTGAAGTTTATGTGGTGATGTGGGTTGTTCTGATCTGAATAACAGACTGAAAAAGTTCGAAATTGAATTTTTGTTTGTGAGACACCTTTCATTTCTGACTTGAAGTTTTCTAATGAGCCTGGATTATTAGAAATGATCAAAAGAATTATGGGCCAATCACTGATTCCTTAGTTTATCAAAATGTTGAACTATAACGCCGTTTCTCGAACTACAAGAATAAATCTATTATTTTTTCCACTACTAACCTTAAAAGTCACCATTATTCAGATATTTTTTCAAATGATGAGTAAAACTTCTTCAACATAATTTTAAAGATAGGTAAAATAATGAAAAACTACTTGCTTCGATTTGGATGTCAATAAATCGCTACTTGCGTCGAATGCCTCCCTCCTAGCTTCAAGCGGGGTACATTCTTGCATATCCAAATCACTATGACTTAAATTCTCACTCATTTTTTGTTTTCATTTACAGCTTCATCTGGAATTTTTAATACGTCTATCATCTGACAGCCGAGTCGTTGGGTTGATAATTTAGTGATAGTAGTGGAAAATAGTTATTTATGTACCAAGGGAATGAAGTGAAAAAGTTTATGCCCTAAGGACAACGATTTTTCAAAATTGTGGGCTTCTGGCCTGAAGGTTTGTGGGTCGTCCGAGGACATATACATATATTTATACCCGTGGTGCATACACACTTTCATACCATACTAATTCCTTATTGCATCAACAGTGTGAATATTTGAGAATAATCAAAATTCCATTCAATTTCAACTAGGTACTTCAGTTGCTAGGGCCGTAAAGTGAACTTTATGCCCGCCCGCACGTGCATGAAGGACGTTGTTAGGTAGTGGGTAACTAAGCAATAAATTCACCTCGAAATACACATACTGAACTGGTATGACATAAAATATAACATAGACCTCGGGTTAGAATGCTATTATATAGTTCGCACAGTATACCCTTGAGTGCTTCGCGTTTCAGTGAAAATGTAAAATTCAAATTAAATTTTCGGATTTTTTTCTGAGATATTTCTAGTGCAGATGCAATATCGAATCAGTAGTAAGTTTGAAAGTTTGTATACGCGATGGGTAACAATATATGTATATGCCCTCGGGCGGCTTAATATCGTCGCCGCGACGATTTATAAATTTTGTACATAAATAATATCCATTTCATATTATTTTTTTCGGCAAAATAATTCAAAGCGTGACTTTTGGGATGATTGGAAAAGGGTGGGAAGACTGTATTCATTGAACCAACCGAGATGGAACTGTCGAAGGCAGAACGATTGTTATATTGGTTATTGCGAGTTTCTACAGAAAAAGACTAAACCTCTATATCCCTTCATTTTTCAAAAAGTAAGTATTACCAACAATAATAATTTTAATTCAAAAACGCTTGGTAAGGATTTCGCATATTTTATTGGATTGATTTATTTAACTTCAATTTTTTCATTGACTGTTCCTACCTATTATCGTGTTCCTTCCATAATTATATATTTTTCATCATATACTAATTTTAGGCTTGGTCGAGTGATTGTTTCGCAATTTTTACTGAATGATCTAAATTCAATAATGGGTCAGTCACTTTTTGTATTTTTCAGAAATCCAAGACAGAGTTGTCAAGTGTATATTTTGAAGGGAACTCATTCCTTTAGTCCACCTACAGAGGATACTTTCACTAACCCCACGACCAAGAGTAAGCCATCCAGCAATTTCTAACTGCTGGAAAATTGCATTGATTCATTCATTATTTTTTGCTTCTTCCCAAAAATAACTGATTTATCCCATATTTTAGCCCTATTTTACGTGGAAACCATACGACGCCGACGTTCAGAAAAAATAGTAGGAGACATAAATTATTGTTAATTTTCTCCTCTTTATTTTACTAGATTGCGTGAATAGCTTGCTTTGCACGTTATAAGCTGAAAACCAGTAAAAAACATTATTTTCAGTTTTTTGATGATTTCTCATATTTGCCGAGCAAATTTTTGATGGACAACTAAAGATTCGTGTTCAGCACTCCAAAAAACAGAATGAACCAATAAAAACAATTACACCAAAACTTTACTTTTACTAGCCTAAATGGTAGCCAAGCGGTCTAACGCGCGGCTCTTTTACTGCTGGTTCAATCCGCGCTCGGAACAGAATTTTTCTGACCGTCTCGCTGCGATAGGCAATTGTCAATGTCTGGATTGAATACACCAACCGACCCGGTAGCACTGTGGGATTTTCTGGGTTTTCTTACAGTTGAAATAAAACATGCGCTACCATGAAAATCAGTAAGACACTCCAGAGCGCTTCTGCACCCAAGATGATTAGCCATTGAAATGAATATAGTTTCAAGATTAAAGTAACAAAACGAACATACTGAAAGTAGTCTGGTTCACAAGATCCATTTTAGTGAACTTCTGTCCAAGGGCACCGAAAATTATGATCTAGGGCTCATTCGATTCGAATGACCTTTGACCTATGAAAATAATTTTAACCCATGAAATATCTTTATTATTTTTCCAACATGGATCCCTTCTGAAGCCTTTCAAGAAAAGCTCCAAGAAGTGAAAAAAATTTGAGGCTTTTAGTTTATCAATTATCATGGTTATTATGTGAATTTGAAACTTGTAAAAATAAGTTAATTATAAAAAAAGTATATCTAATAAAATAATTACGGAAAAAATTTTTATCCATGGATTTTCGTTTATTCAGGTGTCTAGAAGGTATTTGATTTTTTTTTCTTAATAATGATATTCAATGGGTTAAAATTACTTTTATTGTTCAAAGGTCCGTGTCGGTCAGGGTATGCGGGACGCGCATTGCCCGCTTCTAGCGATATTTTCGCCTCTTTAATGATCTCTCTGCAAATTTTAGATATCTTTAATAATTGCCGAGATATTTGCAGAAACCAAACCCCCTTTTTATTTACTGAATTGTTTATGACTTTTGCAATTTTTTCGAGACCCTCAAAAAGTTTCTAGAAGTCATTCCGAATCGAATGAGCCCTGGATCATAATTCTCGGTGCCCTTGGAAAGAAGTTCACTAAAATTGATCTTGTGAACCAGACTAAATATGCTCATATAAAAATCAAATACATTTTCATCGCTCATTCATTTATTTTGTTTTTTGTCAATATACTCGGTTTAATAAACACTCAGTACCTAACACTCCGACGTGATTTTTCGATTCAATGCCGCCCGATTTAGCAGTTTATTGCGTCTGAACCTATAAATTACCCCCAGAAAATTGAGTTCTGTCCAGTGCTGTATGAAACCATGTAATGTTTGATGTAGGACCTTGGGGCAGTTTTCCTGTTATTAATAAGTTCTGAGTTATGAGTTATGATTGGGTGACAGGCAGCTGATTGATGAAGCCAAATGCGTAATTACACTCGCATTATTAACTATTAATGTCCAATCTTGAAGTAATCTTCATGTATTGTGAATATAATGGTAGAACTTTTTATAGATCATTGGTTCAGAGAAAGGAATCTCGTCCACATGCGTAGATCTGAAGGGGATTTAATAGGATAGATAGGGTACAAAACAGTGGTGGATATAAAACAGAATTTGATCGAGTATACACAATTTACTGACTTGAATCTTACTTATTTTCTTCATATCACTGTACTTTCTGAGATAGATATACGAAATTGTTTATACTGTTACTTTAATTCCCCCCTTTCAATTTATTGAACGGGTCAACTAAAACAAATGAAACTTAGGATAATGAAATTTATGCATGAATACTATATTTTGGAGGGTTGGGGAATGGGCCCATCTGGGAAAAAAATTGGAGGGAGCGATATATCATTTTTCAAGCTCCTGACGAATACTCTACAACCCTGAAATATGAAGTCAATATCTTCACCTACTAGAAAATGGCGGAACATTTGATAATTACCCGTTAAAAAAAATAGGGGGGACATTAAAGAAAAGCACTGTATATGGACAAATGGACCACTTGAAGAAAGTCCCAAACCTCATAATTTTGCACACAAAACGAAATGAATGCGTTCAGCAAAATAACATAGTATTTGTTTTTATATAAGACTAAGTGTCGACCGCGATTTCGTCCGCGCAGGAGTCGAACCGAACCGTTTAATCAGCGCATGCCGATAGAGCATCACGTCTTGCCCGCTTTTCTCCGATTTGATTTACATACACTATCTGTATCTGTAGAGTAGGGAGGGTGAGTATAGACCCACAGCACTTAGGCCACAATATGGCCCATTGTACATCCTCCCAAGGAGTCGCCCTCCTAGGACATTGTCCATCCTGCCTTATCCAGGAAGGAGGACAGGTCACCAGGGGACATCTCCTTAATATCGGCAGGTGTAGGCCAAGACTCACCGAACACACACTCTCTTATCGACGATAGCTCCAGACATTCGCATAAGACATGCCTGACAGTTTCATCTTCCTGTTCACACATCCTGCATAGAGGTGTGTCCACTAGCCCCATAATATGGAGGTGTTTCCTTAGTTGACAGTGTCCAGTCAGAAATCCCACTGTTAAACGTAGGTTCTTCCTGGTCATCGCCAAATATTTATTTGGATCCAGCTTCTCAGGGTCGCCCAGGGTGATCCTGGCAAAACTGCATCCTTTGGTTTCATCCCATCTTTTGAGGGTTTGAGTATGGGTGTAACGTTTGGCTAGTTCCGCAATTGTCGAAGTCGTCAAGCCATGGGTGTCACCTGGTCCCAAAATGTTCATTCCAGCCGCCATCCTGGCCAAAGAGTCAGCAATGCGGTTACCTTTGCTCCTGTCGTGCCCTTTCACCCACCTTAGTACGATATTATTATCTACCGAGGCGTTAGCTAAATCTTGATGGCACTCTAGTGCTAACCCTGAGATAATACGTTGTCTATTCAAGGTTAGTAGGGCTTGTCTACTGTCAGTGTAGATTATTATGTCTTTGCCAGAAATTCCTTTTCTGGTTAGCTCTTTTGTGGCGATTGAGATACCAGCCAGTTCTGTTTGAACCACGCTGGTATTTTTTCCCATTCCCCACTTAATCCTTAGGCTAAGTGATCTGGAGTAAACTCCACATCCTGATCCTTCTTTGGTTTTTGAGCCGTCTGTGTATATGCGTATTGCATTTGCAGCATCCGCCTCAGTGTTCTGTTTTATTTGTATTTTGTAGGGTTTATTAAACACAAACCTGGGTTCAATTGCGTCACTGGCTGCCTGTAGCAGAGGCACCGCAGTGAGTGCCTCCCTCCACAGGCCCCGCCTCAGTTGACCCATTCCTACCTCGGGGTTTACACCAGCCGTGCGCAATCGTAGCATGGCCATTAGCGCAACCTCCTTGACGTGCAGGTCCAGAGGTGTCAGACCAGTAACTAATTCCATTGCCGCGGTTGGTGTTGTTCTCATGGCTCCTGTGATGTTCAGACAAGCCATTCGCTGTATTTGATATAGTTTTTGGATGGCCGTTGCTTGTAGAGTTTTCGGTCCCCATGCAATGGCTCCGTACGTTAGCATAGGTCTTATTATTGCAGTGTAGATCCAGGTGACTACACGGGGCGAGAGGCCCCATGTGCGTCCCACTGTCCTCCGACACTGCTCATAGGCCACATATGCTCTTTTTGCTCTGCTCTGAATGTGCGAGTTCCATGTTAACTTCCTGTCGAGGGTAATACCGAGGTATTTCACCTCTTCAGAGAAGTTTAGTTTGCTTTTGAAGATTTCGGGGGGTTTCAAGCCCGATAAGCTTCTTTTCCTAGTGAAAAGGACCATCTCCGTCTTCTTGGGATTGATCGACAGTGAGTGTTCTTTACACCATGTTTCTATTAATTTGAGACCATCCTGCGCTCTATCGCACAGTGTGTTCACAAATTTGCCGGTCTGCAAGATAACTATGTCATCTGCATATGCAATTGTGTAGAAACCATTATTGTTGAGGTGATTAATCAGGGTATCCAGGACTATGTTCCAAAGAAGGGGTGATAAGACCCCTCCCTGCGGACATCCCCTCATGACCAGTCCTCTCACAGTAATGTCTTCTACATTTATACTTATTGCTCTACTAGAGAGCATCTTGAGTATCCATTCTCCTACTACCAGGGGTATATTCCTGGAGTTAAGTTGCTGGGTGATTGTTGGGAAGGTCGTTTTATCGAACGCTCCTTCGATATCTATGAATATACCCAGGGTGGATTCTTTATTATCCAATGATCTCTCGATTCTGCCAACCACTTGGTGAAGGGCCGAATCAGTGGACCTTCCCGGAGTATATGCATGCTGATATGGATGAAGTGGATTGTGAACTAAGACTTCATCTCTTATATACCGCTCGCACAGCCTCTCCATTGTTTTCAAAAAGAACGATGTGAGACTAATTGGTCGGAATGCTTTTGGTAAGGTGTAGTCCATCCTTCCTGGTTTAGGTATAAACACCACTCGTACTTCTCTCCACTTACTGGGAACATACCTCAGAGCTAATGAGGCTCTGAATATTCCGACCAGGTGCGGCATAAGAATATCCAATCCCCATTGTAGTAGGGCTGGTCTTATACCGTCAGGTCCTGGTGCTTTGAAGGGGGAAAAGCCCGATATGGCCCACCTTATCTTGTCCTCATCAATTATAGTGCTAGCAAATTGCCAGTCGTATTGTGAGGGTGTTATTGGTACTTCCGTCCGGTTCGTCGTTCCTGGGAAGACAGAACCTGGGAAGTGAGTTTCCATAAGAATCTCGGCGCTCTCTTGGAGGTTGGCGGCTTTGTCGCCATTTTCCCTCGTCAGGATGCCGATACTCTTATGGTGGTCGCTTGAGAGTGCCTTCTGTAGCCTTGAGACTTGCGGGAAATCTTCGATTGCCTCACAATAGGCTCTCCAGGCTTCTCTTTGCTTTTGTCTGCAGACTTTTTTGAACTCTCTGAGGTTGGCTTTATATATTTCCCAGTCCTCTTCGAGTTTTGTTCGTTTTGCTTTGTTAAAGGTCGTTCTCGCTGTCTTTCTGAGGTGTTCCAGTTCAGGGCACCACCATTTATTGGTTGTGCCTTCTGTCTGTACCATCCTCATCGGACAGGATTCCTTATAGGCAATGTCTATTTTGTTTTGGATAGATAACGTGTACCTTTCCAATTCTTCACTATTGCCAGGAGTCAGGGCCTCTGTCTCCCGCAGAGCTCCTTTTAAGAGTCGATTGTATAGAGCTACATCCGTCCTCTTCGGATCGCGGGATTTCACAGTGGTCCTGAGATCCTGGTTTACCGTATAAGTCAACCAGCGATGGTCTGACATAGAAATATGATCAGACACTTGCCAGTCTTGAATTTTATTTGATATTTTGGCTGTCGCCAGCGTAGTATCTATTAATGTTTGGCTACGGGCGTTTTATTTTTTACTAGATTTTTCGTTCAATCATAACGAAATATAGCCTATATCACTCCTGAAAAGTGTAGCTTTCTGTTAGTGAAATCAGTATTTCCGAATATTACCCCCTGCAAACAAAGTTAGAAACTTCATCTCTTTATAAAAGTAGTAGAAAAGTATAGATTCAATCAAACAAGATGATGCCAGTAAATTACTTCGTATGAATATTTCAGCAAATTGCAGCTCGAGCAGTCATATCAATGGCCTATATAAAAAAAAAACCTCGGTGCGTTTTTTTTTTAACTTAAAAGTTCACCAGTAGTGAGAGGCTACTGATGTTTCACTTTGGGCACTCACTTCGAATCTAATCAAATAAATCACATAGGATGTTTTTTTACCAAGACAAGCTCTCTCATATACTTCTTTATACTTCATATACTTAATACAAGAAATGAAAAGAGAATCTTCACTCATTCGGGAATAGTATTCACATAATGAAGTAGTATATGCCCTAGAGCGCTTAAGCACCCAATATAATTAACCGAACCTTGCCCACACAAGGGTCAGCCTTCCACCACTCGTAAGAGTTTTTAACAAAGAGGAAAAATTAAAAAATGAGATGAATGCAGAAATGTATTCAATAGAATTCACTCTGCGTTGTTTTGAAGATTTCAAGACCTACATGATTTTTGCTAAGCAACCCCCTCTATGCTGTGAAATTAAAAGTTATAAGTTTTTTGAGTATGTTCTGCTAGCTATTTTGTTCATATGGATATTCAGCAGAAAATCCTATCATGTGTTTGTGGAATGTTTCGATGAATATTTCCCTCATATATAAAATGTCCCTCAAGAGCAATGCAATTATCGAAAACTTACAGCGGTAATTGCATTGTATCAAGTCACCATAACAACACATTTGAAACCGTATCTCTTGACGTCAGTAAACAACACAAATAAATGTCAGATAGACTTCAAAAATAGAAAAACTTTTCGCGTTTTGGTGAGTGCTCGATACAATCTATAGAGGAAAGTATAAATGAACAAAAAATAACATTTCCTTGAGAATTTCTTTATTTGTGAAATATTCCAATGAATTACATTCGTGCACAAAAATAAGCAGATAATTTTGCATTCAAGCGTGATATCTTATACAAATTGCATTCGGTTATTTTCATATTTTGTAAAAGGGCCCTCGTCCTTCGGACTCGGGCACTTTGGCCAAAATAAAGTTGCAATTTTTACGGTTTTCTTTGCAAAATTATCGGTAATTTTTATGCACTCGTGCAATTATAACCGATAATTGAGCATTCCAAAGCTCACATGTTTTTTATGCAGCCAGCTAATGTTTATGGAAATTTTCATTGACGTAGAATAAGAAGAGAAATAGAAGTCATCATTATTGTTTATGTCGATTGTGACACAATAATAAAATGGGGTTCTGGACAATTAATAGAGATGAAAAATATATTCAAATGTTAGATAAAAAGTGTGATATGAAATAGATATAGAAATCGATGTTAGATATAAATTCGCAAAAGAAAACAGGGTGTTCCTGTTTGAAAAAATGAAGTCACAGCCCCCTTCGGGTATAATCGGAAGTGTTCGGAACTGGAAATTATTTGAGCTGAGTTGTGCCAAACGTCAATCTCATACTGCCAGATTTTCAGAATTCTCCAACTCATACTTTTGGCAATATCTATCGACGCATTTCCCTAAGAGTCACCCTGAAGAGTATCAACTACATACATTTAAATTTCTCCTGAAAAATGCTTTAAAAAATATATATTGGTTCAATACCAGGTCAAGGCAGAACTTTTTCTGTCTGGATCTATGCGATAGGCAATTGTTATGGTTGTCTAGGTACCAATCATCGGTAGGTGGGGTCTTTTTATCCATAGTCAGACCGCCAGGCAAGGTTTCGTATACCCTTCAATGTCCCTCGGTTTTCCCACACATAAAATAGCAAAAAATGGGCTACCGAAAGTTGACCCGGAGGGCTAAGGCAGTGAAGAACAATAGCTGCCCCTTGCTCGTCTTATGGGCACACTTGTAAGAGTATTCCAAAAGAGAAAATATAAAAAAAAGTACAAGTGAAATAATGTAGAGGGTGTTCTAGTTGAAAGGTTCGAGAAAAAATGTTCACGTGTTATAATAATTCAACAGGTATCAGAAAAAAAACTGTTAAATGGACCTGTTTTTTTAAATTATTCCGAGTAGTACCCCCGAATTGCTGTGTATACAACTCTATAATTTCCAAAAATGTTCTTCAGGAGGAATCCGAATATGGAAAAGCAATATATATAGTTTTATTTTGAAAAACATAACTCGATACACCCACGTCGTCAATCAGATAGGTATATTGGTGAATAACTGATAAGGTTTAATGCGATTATATCTAAAACTTTCATAGGATTTTTTCTAATGGATATTCGATGTGACACACTCTGTATATCGATGCCAGCCAGCATTCCGTATAGCATTTATTACTAAAAATATCAAATGTTTTTTATCAAAGTTATACGTATACATATCATACCGATTTAAGTTACAGTTTCTGATGGGATGTTAAATATCAAAAGCCATCGCTTCAAAAAGTAATCATCTTCCATCGAGCTGGAAAAAAATTCAAATTAACTTCGATTTCCATAAAATTCCCTCATGCTTAAACATCATTACTTGTTTGATATTATAAATATCACATTTTTTAGCGTTGACTGCTTGTTCATGATTTGAATCGATGAAGTCGTGTAGGCAGGGTTGGCTTAGGCGGCTTAACACGTTTATTCAATGTATTGTATCGTATGTTGTTACTTTTTCTTCTCCAAACCAAAAAAATATCAATGATGGTCAGTGGTGTGGCTGAACGGTCTACGGCATTTCTTATATTCGATTTGGCCTTCTCACTGCTGGTTCAAAACGCGGTTGAGGCGGAAATTCTATGGCTGACTAGGTATTGTTATAAAAACAATAACAATGTTTATTTACTAGTAAAATCAGCAACAATACATAAAACAGGAGAGAGATTACGAAGCTCTAATGATAACACTATCGCTTGTATGTGATGAGGAAAAAATGCTCACACCTATAGTCGGACCGTTCAAAAGATAGAATTCAAGGACGCGTGTACAGTGAATGCCTGCATCTTTATATAGCCTGCTCGGCGTAGCCACGCCTTCTAAATCTAATAAATGAAGAACTGTTTACACTGTACGAAGGTGGCTATATACTGGTGTGTTTACTCCATATAAGAGGTTGTCAGCAAATCAGACGACCGATATGGCCAACTTGATCAAAAAAATTGATGATGTAGGCGTAGTAGTACTGCAAAAAATCCGCCAGGTACCGGCTCTCTTGCTGGATATGACAGTCCTGTGTTGCCAAGTGGCCATGTCGTTGCGAATTCTGGTCCAGATCAGTAGAAACACAATGCACATTTATTCCAACTG